>JALPQD010000435.1:1061498-1233605 GCA_023101885.1 Typhlomys cinereus | reverse complement strand
AAGAGAGGGAAAAAGGAGAGGGAGACAACCTTCCCCACACAGGAACCAGTAAAAACTTATCCCCAAAGTAATTCGGTACAACAAAACCAAACGGGTCTGTTTCAGAATTGACAACCCAAGAAAAAAAGGAGAAAACCCTTTCCTAAGTTTTGAAGTCTATTTGAAACAGAAAACCCC
The DNA here is from genome assembly GCA_023101885.1 of Typhlomys cinereus. Classification (NCBI taxonomy): domain Eukaryota; kingdom Metazoa; phylum Chordata; class Mammalia; order Rodentia; family Platacanthomyidae; genus Typhlomys; species Typhlomys cinereus. The sequence goes on along the minus strand of JALPQD010000435.1, from coordinate 1,233,428 downwards.
AAATCCCGACAGGTTGATTCACAGTCCAGCCGCCCCCTCCCACTGGAGCTGCCGGTGGTCGACCGACGCCTGGGTTGCGCTGCACACGTGGATTTGCTGTCTGTTTAGCTGGTGTCCATTGCTTTCACAGGTAGGCATCCAGCTGTGTCATCCAGCTCCTCCGCCGAGAGCTGCTGTTTGAATTGGCGCTGGTGCCTCGGCCTCTTCCCCGCCGCTGCCAGTGCCTCGGCGAGTCCCTCTGGGAGCACCGCCACCACTGCCAAATACTCCCAAGCCGCCTCTGCTTCGGCTTTGTGTGGGTCTCCGCTGTGCGTCGACCTGTGACGTCATAGGGCGGCCATGCAGAGGGACCCCGTTGTACTGCCTCATGGCCTCCAGGGCGTCTGCCTTCCGCTCAAAGTGCAGGAATGCGGTCCCTCAGCTTCGCCCACAACCGTCGTAGGTGCACGGGGCCGCCTCCTTGAGCGTTCCGAATTCAGCGAAGACTTCCTGAACGTCGGCGCCCGACAGCCCGAAGTGCAGGTTTGACAGCAGAAGTCTGCCGCCGGTCTCCAGGCCGGCTCCACCCCCGACGCCGCTGCCGAAGAGGTCGTGCTGCCATTTGTCGGGCAGCCGCTTCGGCCCGCTGTAGGGCGCCGGCCATTTCCTGCCGCCGCTCGCGAGGCCGCGGGCGAGGGCCGGCCGGTTCCGTATGGGCCCGCCGCCGCGGCCGCCCTGCCAAGTGGCCCTGCCGGTCCCGGCCCGCGCCGCGCGCCGCCACGCTGGCTCCGGTTCAGCTTGATGATGTCGTCCAGAGACTATCCATCTTGGAGGCCATGGCGGAGCGCGCGATCGGGTCTCGGCCTCAAATGTAATTGAGGAGAACTTTCTGAATATCCCTGTGTTCCCCGAGCCTCTCCTTCCTTTGCCAATCGTGTTTATAACTTCAGAGAAAGAACACACAACAAAAGGAAGTTTCCGTGAAGATGTACACGAGGCTAACAGAGTCGGGGAAGACACACGTTCTACGATCCCTCAACTCGGCATCAAGAAATGTCAAGGATTAATAGATTCCCATGAGATCACTGTCTTCAAACAAATCTTCCACCGCTCACGCTTCCGAATTCAGCACTCAGGGAGGTGAGGCAGGATTGACGTGCTTGGGTCACGTGTGTGATAAAGGAGGTTCACCCCCAACGCTCCAGAAAGATCTCTGCTGAGCTAAGAAATTCAAAGATCCAGGAAAGCCCAAACACAGAGAAAGACCTCTTCCATCTATTCTCCTGAAGGGAGAGAAGCAAAGAACGTTTTCCTGAGCCTCTACCCGTGTGCACAGGAGGACGACTTTCCAGACCTGGATGAGTTGCTGCCCGGTGCTCTGGCCTCTAGCTCCAGCAATCCAGTCCCATCTGAGGCTTGCACTGCACTGGATGGTGCCTGAAGCTTCTTTCACACACCTCTGTCTTCCGGCGTCATCCCCCTTGGCAAACTTCCTACTCTCCAATCAGATTGGAGTCTGGATAATCCGCCCCCCCCCATTATCCTATCATCTCCACACCTGATTGACCGCACCTATCTCACCATCCTGCTAAACGAGATTGGAATGTAGCTTGTTCCAGGTGAGTGACTGAGGCTGAATGAGAAGAGAAGATGTCATGGGAAAGCAAGGACTTGCAATCTACTGACATCAGAACACATTCATTTGCTACTCTTTTTTTTTAATTTTTTATATTTCAATTGTGTGTGTGTGTGTGTTGCGTGTGTGTATGTAGAACCACGGACGAATTCGGAATCACCATGGAAGCCTCCACTTCCTTCTGCCCGGGATTCACAGGCTCCCGCCCTACCAGGACCAGGAAGCGAAGGCGGCCCCTGCTTCAGCCCGGGCGTCTATAACGTGGATCTGGTATCTGAACTCAGGACCTTCCGCCTGCAAGGCGGAGGCTAACCACGAGCCACTCTCCAACCCATTTTGCTACTCTTATGGAGAACTCTCCTTGTGATTTAACGTGTCACAAGAGCGGGCTCGCTGCTCTCTGTGGTAGACATTCCGTGACCACGTGTTGGAACCATTGTGGATTCGGTATAAACGTGAAAAGGTTGAGAGAATATTCCTGTGTTCCTGAAGCCTCTCCTTCCTTTGCCAATTGTGTTTATAACTTCAGAGAAAGAAGACAGAAAAAAAGGAAGTTTTTGCGAAAACGAACACGAGGTTTACAGAGTCGCGAAAGACACACGTTCTATGATCTCTCAACTCAGGGTCAAGAAATGTCAAGGATTAATAAATTCCCACGAATTTGCTGTCTTCAAATTAAATCTTCCGTCGCTCACGTGTGTGAAAAAGGAGGTTCTACCCCCAACGCTATGGAAAGATTTCTGCTGAGCTAAGAAATTTCAAAGATCCAGGAAAGCCCAAACACAGAGAAAGACCCTCTTCAGTCTCCCTGAAGGGAAAAGCAAAGATGTTTTCCTGAGCCTACCCCGTGTTGCACAGGAGGATGACTTTCCAGACTGGATGACTTCTGCCGGGTGCTCTGGCCTCCTAGCTCTAGCAATCCAGGCCGCACGTCTGAGGCTGCACTGCACTGGGATGGCGCCTGAAGCTTTTTTCACACACCTCTGTCTTCCGATCTCCCCCCTTGGCAACTTCCACTATCCAATCAGTATCGGAGTCTGAATAAATCCGCCTCCTCCCATTATCCTATCATCCCCACACCTGATTGCTGCACCTCTCCACCATCCTGCTAAACGAGATTGAATGTAGCTGTTGTTCAAGGTGACGACTGATGGCTTTGAAAGATGAAGAAGATGTCATGTGGAAAGCAAGGACTGCTCATACATGACTGACACCATTTTTGCTAATCTTATGGAGAATTCTCCTTGTGCTTACGTATCACAAGAGCAGGCAATTTCAGGGACACAGGTGTGGACATTAAGGGCTACTTACGAGCAGGTGTTTATAATTAGCGACCAATGACGGCTAATATCGGACCAGGTGTTTCTATTATCAATTTCAGTGACACAGGTTGGAACTCGTAAAGGCTCATTAGGACGAGGTGTTTCGAATTAGCAATTTTAGTGACACAGGTTGGCCACTCACATTCTAATTAGGACAAGGGCTGTTCTATAGATATTCAGTGTCCACAGGTGGTGGCCAATAAAGGCGACTTAGGATCAGGCAGGCCTAAGCAGCCATTCAGTAGCTCAGATGTGGCCAATCAAGGCTAATTAGGACCAGGCGCGCCTAATCAGCCATTTCAGTGGCACAGGTTTAGCCAATCAAGGCCAGTTAGGACGAGGAGCGTCTAATCAACCAATTCACGCACGGCAGCGTGTGGCCAAAAAGGGAATTGATCAAGCACGCTAATCAGCAATTTCAGTGGCACAGGTGCGGCCAATCAAGACTGAATTATGACCAGGAGTGCATAATCAGTAATTTCAAGTGGCACAGTGTGGCCAATCAAGGCTAATAACACCAGGTGCTTCTCATTAGCAATTTCAGTAACAGAGGTGGGCCAATCAAGCTAATTAGGAACAGGTGCTTCTAAATAGCATTTCAGGGACACATATGAGGCCAATCAAGGCTAATAGGCCCAGTTGTTTTCTAATTTGCAATTCCAGTGACACAGTGTGGACAATCAAGTCTACTTACAGACCAGGTGTTTCTAATTAGCCATTAGAAGGGTGATTAGGACCAAGTGTGTTTTCATTACCAATTTCAGAGACACAGGTGTGAATAATCAAGATCCTTAATTAGGACCAGGTGATTCCAATTAGCAATTTCAGTGACATAGGTATGACATCAATGCAAATTAGGACTAGGTGTTACTAATTAGAACATTTCAGTGACACAGGTGTGAAACAATCAAGGGTAATTTGGTCCAGGTCCGTCTAATTAGCAATTTCAGTGACACAGGTGTGGACAAACAAGTTAATTAGGACAGGTGCGTTCTAATGCAATTTCAGTGGCACAGGTGTGGACAATAAAGGCTAATTAGGAAAAGGTGCTTCTATTAGCAATTCAGTGACACAGGTATGAACATTCAAGGCTCTACGACCAGCTGTTTCCAATTAGGTATTTCAGTGACACAGGGGTAGACTATCAATGTTATTAGACCAGGTGTATCTAATTAGTGAAATCAAGGCTAATTAGCACCAGGCATTTCTAATCATCAATTTCAGTGGAACACGTGTAGGCAATGAGGGCAATTAGGACCAGGCGCCCCTCATCAGCAATTTCTGTGGCACCTGTGTGGCAATAAGGAAAATAGGACCATGCACGCCTAATCAGCAATTGCAGTGGTACGGGTGTGGTCAACCAAGGCAATTAGGATTATGTGTTTCCAAATAGCGAAAATAAAGGCTAATTAGCACCAGGCACGCCTAATCAGCAATTTTAGGGGCCAAAGGTTGGGCCAACCAAGGCTAATTGGACAGTGTTTCCAATTAGCGAAAAATGAAGGCTAATTAGAACCAGCACCCCTAATCAGCAATTTTAAGTGGCACAGTGGTGGCCAATCAGGCTAATTAAGACCAGGCACGGCTAAAAACATTTCAGTGGCACAGGGGGGTTCAATGAAGGCGAATAAGGAACAGTGCTTCTAATTAGCAATTTCAGTGACACGGTGGGCCAATCAATGCCAGTTTAGGATCAGGCCCGCCTAATCAGCCATTTCCAGTGGCACAGGTGTGGCTGATCAAGGGTAATTAGGACCAGTCGTGACGAATCAGCAATTTCAGTGACAGAGGTGTGGCCAATCAAAGCTAATTCGGACCAGGTGTGTCTAATTAGCAATTTAATGACACAGGTGTGGCTACATCAAGGCTAATTAGGACCAAGTCCGGCTAATTAGCAATTTCAGTGACAGGTTTGGGCCAATCAAGGCTAATTAGGACCAGATGTTTGGTAATTATCAATTTAAGTGCACAGGTGTGGACACATCAATGCCTAATTAGGACCAGGTGTTTCTAATTAGCAATTTCATGACACAGGTGTGGACAATAAAGGCTAATAGGAACAGGTGCTTCGATTACCAATTTCAGTGACACTGGTGTGGACAATAAGGCTCATTAGGACCAGGTGTTTCTAATTAGCAATTTCAGTGACACAGGCGTGAACAATCAAATCTAATTAGACTAGTGTTTTCTAATTGGGAACATCAAGGCTAATAGGACCAGGGTGTTTCCAGTAGGCATTTCAGTGACCACAGGTGTGGACATCAAGGCTACTTTTGACCAGGTGGTTTCTAATAGCGACAATCAAGAGTAATTAGGGCACGGTTTCCAATTAGCAATTATTCAGTGACACAGGTGTGGACAATCAAGGCTATTAGTTACAGCGGTGCCTAATCAGCAATTCTAAGTGGTGCAGGTGTGGCCAATCAAGGCTAATTAGTACCAGTCATGCCTAATCAGCAATTTCAGTGACACAGGTGTTGGACAAACAAAGGCTAATTATGACCAGGTGGTTCTAATAGCAATTTCAGTGACACGGTGTGGACAACAAGGCTACTTACTACCAGATCTTTCTAGTTAGCGACAATTCAAGGCTAATTAGGAGCAGATTGTTTTTTTATTATTGCACATAATATATTTGATAGTACATATTTAAATTTTAGTGTTAGCATCTTTTCTTTTTATATCTTTTTATTATTATTTCCGCTATACAAACTTAATAGTGTAGACCAGTTCCCTCCCCCCCTCCTCCCCCCGAACCTCCTGCTCCCCTCCCTCCCCCCCATCTCCAGGTGCCCTCCCCCCAATTCCCAGAGACTCCTTTATTGTGTATGCCTAACTCTCCCTCTTGTCCTCCTTTCCGATGAATGTAAAAGGACCCATGGCATTTCCCTGAACCCTTTCTCCTGTTCCCCTTAAGCAGAGGAGCACTACTGTGGCCATCAATCCATTGCCTCAAGGACTTGGTGCTTTTAGCCGATGTTAGACTTTGTGAGGTCAATAGTGTGGTATGGACATGGTGCAGGGCATGCAAAGTCCTATTATGATGCTTCAGCCCTATCTAGTGTGGAGACTCTTCAAATCATTGCTCCCCCCATCCTTTGCTCTTACAATCTTCCCTGATGGCTAAGGAAGTGAGCATTTTTTAAGATATTTTGTTAGCCATTTTATTTCATCTCTGGTAAAATTTCTTTTAAGTTCCAGGCCCATTTTTTTATTGGGCCATTGTTTCCTTGTGTTTAAATTTTCTAAGTTTTTTGTGCACTCTGGACAGTAGAGCTCTATCAGACATGTGGTTAGTGAAGATTTTCTCCCATTCTGTGGGTTGCCTTGAGCTCGTGTGATAACTTTTTTTATCGAACAGAAATGCTTAATTTCGCAAGATCCCAACTTTTGAGAGTTGGGTAGCAGTGACTGTGCATTGGATGTCTGTTTAGGAAATGTTTGGCCAGCCCAATCAGTTTCAACCGGATTCCCATGTTCAGTTATGATTTTTATAGTCTCTGGCCTGATATCAAGGTCCTTGACCATTGGGATTAAGTCTTGTACATGGTGACAGTACAGGTCCAGCTTGAATCTCTGCATTGTGGATCAGTTTGCCAGCACATTGTGTGAAGATGCGTTTCTTTTTCCATTGGATCTTTGGGCCCCTTGGTCAAAGATCAAATGGCTGTATTTTTGTGGGGCTTATATCGGGTCCTCAAACCTTATTCATTGATCTGTGTGCCTATTTTGGAGCAGTACCAGGCTGTTGTTGTAACTATGATGATTATAGTATAGACTAAGGTTCGGTATGGTATACCTCCAGCAGTGTTTTTGTTACCAGGATTGTCTTTGCTATCCCGGGCTTTTGTGCCTCCATATGAATTTTGAGTTAATTGGTCCAACTTCTTTAAGAATTGCTTTGGGATTTTAATTGGTATAGCATTGTATTTAATGCCCTTAGGTAGGATGGTCATTTTACGATGTTGATTCTGGCCAATCCAGGAGCATGGGAGGTCTTTCCACCTTCTGATGTCTTCAGCAATTTCTTTCTTTAGGGTTTTAAAGTTTTCATTGTAAAGGTTTTTACCTCTTGGTTAGGTTTATACCAAGGTATTTCATTTTTTTTAGGGGCTACAGTAAAGTGATGTTTTCTCAAGGCTTTTTCACTTCTTTCATTCTGGGCATATAGGAAGGCTCTGATTTTTGCACATTTATTTTGTACCCCTGCCACCCTGCTGAACTTCTCAATTAGTTCCAGGAGCTTCCTGGTGGAAATTTTGGGATCCCTCAGGTATAAGATCATGTCATCATCCGCAAATAGGGATAGCTTGACTTCTTCCTTGCCGAGTTGAATCCCTCTTATATCCCTTTCTTGTCTTATGGCTTCAGCTAAGACTTCAAGTACAATATGTGAATAGAAGTGGTGAGAGTGGACAGCCTTGTCTAGTCGTGATCGAAGTGGGAATGCTTCCAATTGTTCCCCATTGAGCAAATCCTTGCTGTGGCTTTTTTGTATACAGCTTTTATTATATGGATGAAGGTTCCTTCCTTCCATCCTACTGTCTCTAGCGTTGTTGATCATAAAAGGCGTTGGTATTGTCAAAGGCTTTTTCCGTCTGCGTCTATCGAGAGTATCTGTTGTCTTGGACTTTGGACTGGTTTACATGACGAAATTACATTTATTGATTTTCGTATGTTGAACCAACCTTGCGTGCCGGGGATGAAGCCTACTTGTCCCTGTGAATGATCTTTTTGATATGTTTTTTGAATCCGATTTGCTAAGACTTTTGTGAGATCTTGCGTCCTGTGTTCATCAGGGAGATCGGCCTATAGTTTCTTTTTTTAAGTGAATATTTATTAGGTTTTGGGATGAAGACGATATTAGGTCATAGAAGGAATTTGTAGTGTTCCTTCCTTGCTATTTGATGGAACAGTTTAGGAGTATTGGTGTTATTGACTCCTTAAATATCTGGTAGAATCTGTGCTGAATCCATCTAGGACCAGATGTTTCTAATTATCAATTCTCAGTGACACAGACAGGGACAATCAAGGCTAATTAGGACCAGGTGCATCTAATTAAGCATTTCATGACACAGTGTGGCCAATCAGGGTAATTAGGACCAGCCGCACCTAATCAGCAATTGCAGTAGAAGAGATGTGACAACAAGGCATTAGTACCAGGCTCACCATAATCAGCAATTTCAGTGGCCAGGTGTGGCCAAACAGGCTTATTAGGACCAGGTTGCGTCTAATTAGCAATTGAATACACATGTGTGGGCAATTAGGCCAATTCAGGACCAGGTGCATCTAAAGTCTTTTTTTTTAACATTTTTTATTTATTCAATTGTGCGGGTATGTGTGTGTGCATTGTGTATGTATATGTGTGTGTAGAACCACGGGCGATTTGGAACCACCATGAAGCCTCCACCTCCTCCTTGTTTACTCTGTCCGGGATTCACAGGCTCCGCCCTACCGGATCAGAAACGCAGGCCACCCCCCTACTGCCTGGAATCTATACGTGGGGTCTAGATCCGAACTCAGACCTTTAGCCTGCAAAGCGGAGGCTTAACCCCTGAGCCACCTCCCAGCCCCCAGTGCATCTAAATAGCAATTTCAGTGACACAGTGTGTGGAGAAATCAAGGCTAATTAGGACCAGGTGTGTACTAATTAGCAATTTAGTGACACAGGTGTGGACAATCATTCTATTCGGACCAGGTGTTCTAAGTAATGAGCGACAATCAAGGTAATTAGGACTAGGTGTTTTCCAATTATCAATTTCAATGACACAGGTTTGGATAATCAAGGCTAATTAGAACCAGGTGCGTCTAATTAGCAAGTTCACTGACACAGGTGTGGCCAATCAAGGCTAATTAGGACCAGGTTTTTCTAATTAGCAATTTCAGGGACACAGGTGTGGACAATTAAGGCTACTTATGACCAGGTGTTTATAATTAGCGACAATCAAGGCTAATTCAGACCAGGTGTTTCTAATTATCAATTTCAGTGACACAGGTTTAGATAATCAAGGCTGGTTAGGACCAGGTGTTTCGAATTAGCAATTTTAGTGACACAGGTGTGGCCACTAAATGCTAATTAGGACCAGGTGCTTCTAATTAGATATTTCAGTGTCACAGGTGTGGCCAATAAAGGCAAATTAGGACCAGGCATGCCTAAACAGCCATTTCAGTAGCACAGGTGTGGCCAATCAAGGTTAATTAGGACCAGGCGCACCTAATCATCCATTTCAGTGGCACAGATGTAGCCAATCAAGGCCAGTTAGGATGAGGCGCGTCTAATCAACAATTTCAGTGGCACAGGTGTGGCCAAAAAAGTCGAATTAGCATCAGGCACGCCTAATCAGCAATTTAAGTGGCAGGGGCATGGACAATCAAGGCTAATAAGGACCAGGAGCGCCTAATCAGCAATTTCAGTCGCAGGGGTGTGGCCAACCAAAGCTAGTAAGGACCAGGAGCGCCTAATCAGTAATTTCAGTGAAACAGGTGTAGGCAGTAAAGACTAATTCGGACCAGGTGCGTCTAATTACCAATTTCAGTGACACAGGTGTGGACAATCAAGGCTAATTAGACCAGGTTTGTCTAATTAGCAATTTCAGTGACACAGGTGTGGGCAATAAAGGCTAATTAGGAACAGGTGCTTCTAATTAGCAATTTCAGTGACACAGGTGTGGACAATCAATTCTAATTAGGACCAGGCGTTTCTAATTAGCGACAATCAAGGCTAATTAGGACCAGGTGTTTCCAATTAGCAATTTCAGTGACACAGGTGTGGACAATCAAGGTTACTTACAACCAGGTGTTTCTAAATAGCGACAATCAAGGCTAATTAGGACCAGATATTTCTAATCATGAATTTCAATGACACAGGTGTGGACAATCAAGGCTAATTCGGACGAGGTGTGTCTAATTAGCAATTTCAATGAAACAGGTGTGGCCAATCAAGGCTAATTAGGACCAGGCGTGCCTAATCAGCAATTTCAGTGACACAGTTGTGACCAAACAAGGCTAATTAGGACGAAGCGTGCCTAATCTGCAATTTCAGTGTCACAGATGTAGACAATCAAGGCTAATTAGGGCAGGCGGTCCTCATCAGCAACTTCAGTTGTGCAGATGTGGCCAATCAAAGCTAATTAGGACCAGGCGCACCTAATCAGCAATATCAGTGGCACAGGTGTGGCCAATCAAGGCTAATTCGGATGAGGTGCTTCTAATAAGCACTTTCAGTGACACAGGTGTGGCCAATCAAGGCTAATTAAGACTAAGTGCATCTAAATAGCAATTTCAGTGACACGGGTGAGTCCAATCAAGATTAATTAGGACCAGGTGCGTCTAATTAGCAATTTCAGTGACACAGGTGTGGACAATAAAGGCTAATTAGGAAAAGGTGCTTCTAATTAGCAATTTCATTGACACAGGTGTGGACTATCAAGGTTTATTAGGACCAGGTGTTTCTAATTAGCGACAATCAAGGCTAATTAGCGCCAGGCATTTCTAATCAGCAATTTCAGTGGAACACGTGTGGGCAATGAAGGCCAATTAGGACCAGGCGCCCCTCATCAGCAATTTCCGTGGCACCGGTGTGGCCAATGAAGGAAAATTAGGACCAGGCACGCCTAATCAGCAATTGCAGTGGTACAGGTGTGGCCAAACAAGGCTAATTAGCATCATGTGCTTCCAATTAGCGAAAATAAAGGCTAATTAGCACCAGGCACGCCTAATCAGCAATTTTAGGGGCAAAGGTGTGGCCAACCAAGGCTAATTGGGATCATGTGATTCCAATTAGTGAAAATGAAGGCTCATTAGAACCAGGCACCCCTAATCAGCAATTTAAGAGGCACAGGTGTGTCCAATCAAGGATAATTAAGACCAGGCACGCCTAATCAGCACTTTCAGTGGCACAGGTGTGGTCAATCAAGGCTGAATAGGACCATGCCCTTCTAATCATCAATTTCAGTAGCACAAATGTGGCCAATCAAGGCTAATTAGGACTAGGCACACCTAATCAGCAATTTCAGTATCACAGGTGTGGCCAATCAAGGTTAATTAGGATGAGTTGTTTCTGATTATCGACAATCAAGGCTAATTAGCACCAGGCGTTTATAATCAGCGATTTCAGTCGCACAGGTGTGGTCAATCCAGGCTAATTAGGAACAAGCACACTTACTCAGTAATTCCAGTGACACAGGTGTAGCCAATCAAGGCTAATTAGGACCAGGCTTGCCTTATCAGCAATTTCAGTGGCAGACGTGTGGCCAACAGATGCTAATTAGGACCATGCGCACCTAATCAGCAATTTCAGTGCCACAGGTGTGGCCAATCAAGGCTCATTAGGACCAGGTGTTTCTAATTAGAGACAATCAAGGCTAATTAGCACCAGGTGTTGCTATTCATCAATTTCAGTAGCACAGGTGTCACCAATAAAATTAATTAGGACCAGTCTCGCTTTATTAGCAATTAGAGTGTCAGAAGTGTGGCCAACAAAGGCTAATTAGGACCAGGCACACCTAATCAGCAGTTTCAGTGGCACAGGTGTGGCAAATCCAGGCTAATTAGGACCAGGAGCACCTCATCAGCAGTTTCAGTGAAACAGGTGTGGCCAATCAAGGCCAACTAGGACCACGTGTTTCTAATTAGTGAAAACTAAGGCTAATTAGCACCAGGTGTTTCTAATTAGCAATTTCAGAGACACAGGTGTGGCCAATTAAGGCTAATTAGTACCAGGAGTTTCTAATCAGCAATTTCATTGCCACAGGTGTGGCCAACCAAGGCTAATTTGTACCAGGCGCGTCTAATCAGCAATTTCCGTGGTACATGTGTGGGCAAAAAAGGCTAATTAGGACCAGGCGTGCCTCATCAGCAATATCAGTGGTACAGGGGTGGCCAATCAAGGCTACTTAAGAACAGGCGTGCCTAATGAGCAATTTCCGTGGCACGGTGTGGCCAATGAAGGCCAATTAGGACCAGTCGCACCTAATCAGCAATTTCAGTGGCACACATGTGGCCAATCAAGTCTAATTAAGCCCAAGCACGCTTACTCAGCAATTCCACTGGCACAGGTGTGGCCAATCAAGGCTAATTAGGACCAGGCGCGCCTAATCATCAATTTCAGTGGCACAGGTGTGTCCAATCCAGGGTAATAAGCACTGGGCATGCCTAATCAGCAGTTTCAGTGAAACAGGTGTGGCCAATCAAGGCCAACTAGGACCACGTGTTTCTAATCAGTGAAAACTAAGGCTAATTAGCACCAGGTGTTTCTATTTACCAATTTCAGAAACACAGGTGTGGCCACTTAAGGCTAATTAGTACCAGGAGCTTCTAATCACCAATTTCATTTCCATGGGTGTGGCGACCAAGGCTAATTTGCACCAGGCATGTATAATCAGCAATTTCAGTGGCACAGGGGTGGCCAATCATGGCTAATTAGTACCAGGAGCGCCTAATCAGCAATTTCAGTGGCACTGGTGTTGACAATCAAGGCTAATTAGAACCAGGTGCGCCTGATGAGCAATTTCAGTGGCACAGGTGTCGCCAATCAAGACCATTTAGGACCAGGCACAACTTATCAACAATTTCTGTGGCACAGGTGTGGCCAATCAAGGCTAATCAGGACCAGGCACGCCTAATCAGCAATTTCAGTGGCACAGGTATGGCCAATCAAGGCTAATTTGGACCAGACACGCCTAATCAGCAATTTCAGTGGCACAGGGGTGGCCAATGAAGTGTAATTATGACCAGGCACGCCTAATCAGCAATTTCACTGGCATAGGTGTGGCCAATCAAGGATAATTAGGCCCAGGCGCTCGTAATCAGCAATTTCAGTGACACAGGTTTAGCCAAACAAGACTAATTAGGACTAGGTGTTTCTAATTATCGACAATCAAGGCTAATTAGGACCAGGTGCGCCTAATCAGCAATTTCAGTGGCGCAGATTTGGCCAATCAAGGATACTTCGGACCAGGTGCGTCGAATTAGCAATTTCAATGACACATGTGTGGCCAATTAAGGCCAATTCAGACCAGATGCAACTAAATAAGAATTTCAATGATATGGGTGTGGACAATCAAGGCTAATTAGGACCGGGTGCGTGTAATGAGCAATTTCAGTGACACGGGTGTGGCCAATCAAGGCTCATTAGACCAGGTGCGTCTAATTGCAATTTCAGTGACACAGGTGTGGGCAATAAAGGCTAATTAGCAATAGGTGCTTCTAATTAGCAATTTCAGTGACACAGGTGTGGACAATGAAGGCCAATTAGGAACAGGTGTTTCTAATTAGCAATTTCAATGACACAGGTGTGGACAATCAAGGCTAATTAGGACCAGGTGTTTTAATTAGCAATTTCAGTGACACAGGTGTGGACAATCAATTCTAATTAGGACCAGGTGATTGTAATTAGTGACAATCAGGGCTAATTAGGACCAGGTGTTTCCAATTAGCAATTTCAGTGACACAGGTGTGGACAATCAATTCTAATTAGGACCAGGTGTTTCTAAATAGCGACAATCAAGGCTAATTAGGACCAGATGTTTCTAATCATGAATTTCAATGACACAGGTGTGGACAATCAAGGCTAATTCGGACCAGGTGCGTCTAATTAGCAATTACAATGAATCAGGTGTGGCCAATCAAGGCTAATTAGGAGCTGGTGCTTTTAATTATCAATTTCAGTGACACGAGTGTGGCCAATCAGTGCTAATTAGGACCAGGTGCGTCTAACTAGCAATTTTCGTGACACAAGTATAGACAATCAAGGCTACTTATGACCAGGTGTTTCTAATTAGCGACAATCAAGAGTAATTAGGACCACATGTTTTAATTATCAATTTCAGTGACACAGGTGTGGACAATCAACGCTAATTAGGACCAGGTGTTTCTTATTAGCAATTTCAGTGACACAGGTGTGGACAATAAAGGCTAATTAGGAACAGGTGCTTCTGATTACCAATTTCAGTGACACAGGTGTGGACAATCAAGGCTCATTAGGACCAGGTGTTTCTAATTAGCAATTTGAGTGACACAGGCATGGACAATCAATTCTAATTAGGACTAGGTGTTTCTAATTAGGGACAATCAAGGCTAAATAGGACCAGGTGTTTCCAGTTAGGCATTTCAGTGACACAGGTGTGGACAATCAAGGCTACTTTTGACCAGGTGTTTCTAATTAGCGACAATCAAGAGTAATTAGGGCCAGGTGTTTTCAGTTAGCAATTTCAGTGACACAGGTGTGGACAATCAAGGCTAATTAGTTACAGGCGTGCCTAATCAGCAATTTCAGTGGTGCAGGTGTGGCCAATCAAGGCTAATTAGGACCAGGCGTGCCTAATCTGCAATTTCAGTGGCACAGGTGTGGCGAATCAAGGCTAATTAACACCAAGTGCTTCTAATTAGCAATTTCAGTGACAGAGGTGTAGCCAATCAAAGCTAATTAGGAACAGGTGCTGCTAAATAGCAATTTCAGTGACACATGTGTGGCCAATCAAGGCTAATTAGGAACAGTTGTTTCTAATTAGCAATTTCAGCGACACAGGTGTGGACAATCAAGGCTAATTAGGACCAGTCATGCCTCATCAGCAATTTTAGTCTAACAGGTGTGGCCAATCAAGGCTCATTAGGACCAGGCGCGCCTATTCAGCAATTTCAATGACACATGTGTGGTCAATCAAGGCTAATTAGGACCAGGTGCGCCTAATCAGCAATTTCAGTGACACAGGTGTGGAAAAACAAGGCTAATTATGACCAGGTGTTTCTAATAAGCAATTTCAGTGACACAGATGTGGACAATCAAGGCTACTTACGACCAGGTCTTTCTAGTTAGCGACAATCAAGGCTAATTAGGAGCAGATGTTTTTTTATAATTTGCACTAATATATTTTATAGTACATATTTTAAATTTTAGTGTTAGCATCTTTTCTTTTTTTTATATCATTTTTATTATTATTTCCGCTCATACAAACTTAATAGGTAGACCAGTTCCCTCCCCCCTCCGCCTCCCCCGAACCTCCTGCTCCCCCTCCCTCCCTCCCCATCTCCCAGTGCCTTCCCCCCCAATTCCCAGAGAGTCCTTTATTGTGTATGCCTAACTCTCCTCTTGGTCCTCCTTTCCGATGATGTAAAAGGACCCAGTGGCATTTCCCTGAACCCTTTCTCCTGTTCCCCTTAAGCATAGGAACACTACTGTGGCCATCAATCCCTTGCCTCCAAGGATCTTGGTGCTTTTAGCCGATGTTAGACTTTGTGAGGTCAATAGTGTGATGGACATGGCGCAGGGCATGCAAAGTCCTATTATGATTGCTTCAGCCCTATCTAGTGTGGAGACTCTTCAAATCATTGCTCCCCCCATCCTTTTGCTCTTACAATCTCAACAGCCCCTCTTCCGCCGATGTCCCTGAGCTTCAGGATGGGGGTAGATTAGGCTGGCTTAGTTCTATGTGGATGATATAGAGTCTCTGAGGTTTTGGATTGTGGTTTGGTGATTTTCTTTTGCAGTTTTGCTGCTCCTTCAATGCCCTTCACTCCATCCTGATTGGCACTGTATGTCACCCCCTGGTAGAGACAAAAAACTGTTAAACTGGAGTCTTGTTATAATAGCACATTCAAGGGTAGATGTAATAAAAGCAGGAAACCTCGGTGAGGAAGGGATCAGTCACCCATTTGCAAAATGATCTCTTTTCATCTGCCAGACTACATGCCCTTCCCTTCTGGTGAGATGATAACTCCCTCAGGTGTACATGATCAGGAACGAACGTCTGTGAACTTAACCAGGTGTCGAATTACTTACTTGCATTTCTTGGAGGTCGATTTTCTCTGCTGTAACATGGTCCCCTCTCTCCTTGTGTCTGGTGTGGCTCTCCAACCCCATCCCTCCTGTTCACAATCCTTGCAATTACCGTATTACATAGATTTACCCTTGAGTGTCTCAATGTGGGCTGGGTGAGTTTGGTACTAGGAGCCACCTATTAGGGAGTACATACGGTGTTTAACTTTCTGCCATAGGGATACTTCACTTAATATAATTGTTTCTAATGACATCCATTTCCCAGCAAATTCCAGTAATTCATCATTTTTGATGGCTGAGTAGTTCTCCATTGTATAGATGTACCACAGTTTCCTTATCCACTCGTCAACTGTTAGACATTTAGGTTGATTCCATGACTTTGCTATTGTAAACAGTGCTGCTATGAACATAGTCGTGCTGGTGCTATCGAGGCGAACCTCTGCTGCATGGGGGGTTATTCCCAAAAGTGGAATAGCAGGGTCATATGGCATTTCAATCTTTAATTTCTTTAAGAATCTCCAGACAGCTCGCCAGAGTGGCTATATGAGCCTGCATTCCCACCAGCAATGTAGCAGAGTTACCCTCTCTCCACATCCCCTCCAGCACTTGTTGTTGTTTGTATTGTGCATTTTTGCCATCCTGACCGGGGTGAGATGATATCTCAGGGAAGTTTTGATTTGCATTTCCCTGATGGCTAAAGAAGTGGAGCATTTTTTAAGATATTTGTTGGACATTTTAATTTCATCTCTGGTAAAATTTCTTTTAAGTTCCAGGGCCCATTTTTTATTGGGCCATTGGTTTCCTTGGTGTTTAATTTTCTAAGTTCTTTGTGCACTCTGGACAGTAGAGCTCTATCAGACATGTGGTTAGTGAAGATTTTCTCCCATTCTGTGGGTTGCCTTTGAGCTCGTGTGATAATCTTTTTATCTGAACAGAAGCTCTTTAATTTCACAAGATCCCAATTGTTGAGAGTTGGTAGCAGTGACTGTGCCATTGGATGTCTGTTTAGGAAATGTTGGCCTAGCCCAATCAGTTCAAGGGAGTTCCCTATCCGTTCAGTTATGATTTTTATAGTCTCTGGCCTGATATCAAGGTCCTTGATCCATTTGGAATTAAGTCTTGTACATGGTGACAAGTACGGGTCCAGCTTTAATCTTCTGCATGTGTAGATCCAGTTTTGCCAGCACCATTTGTTGAAGATGCTGTTCTTTTTCCATTGGATTCTTTGGGCCCCTTTGTCAAAGATCAAATGGCTGTATTTTTGTGGGCTTATATCTGGGTCCTCAACCCTTATCCATTGATCTGTGTGTCTATTTTGGAGCCAGTACCAGGCTGTTTTTGTAACTATGGATTTATAGTATAGACTAAGGTTCGGTATGGTAATACCTCCAGCAGTGTTTTTGTTACTCAGGATTGTCTTTGCTATCCTGGGTCTTTTGTGCCTCCATATGAATTTTGAGATTAATTGGTCGACTTCTTTAAAGAATTGCTTTGGGATTTTAATTGGTATAGCATTGATTTTGTATATTGCCTTAGGTAGGATGGTCATTTTTACGATGTTGATTCTGCCAATCCAGGAGCATGGGAGGTCTTTCCACCTTCTGATGTCTTCAGCAATTTCTTTCTTTAGGGTTTTAAAGTTTTCATTGTAAAGGTCTTTTACCTCTTTGGTTAGGTTTATACCAAGGTATTTCATTTTTTTAGGGGCTACAGTAAATGGGATTGTTTCTCTCAAGGCTTTTTCACTTCTTTCATTCTGGGCATATAGGAAGGCCTCTGATTTTTGCACATTTATTTTGTATCCTGCCACCCTGCTGAACTTCTCAATTAGTTCCAGGAACTTCCTGGTGGAGTTTTTGGGATCCCTCAGGTATAAGATCATGTCATCCGCAAATAGGGATATCTTGACTTCTTCCTTGCCGATTTGAATCCCTCTTATATTCCTTTCTTGTCTTATGGCTTCAGCTAAGACTTCAAGTACAATATTGAATAGAAGTGGTGAGAGTGGACAGCCTTGTCTAGTTCGTGATCGAAGTGGGAATGCTTCCAATTGTTCCCCATTGTGCATAATCCTTGCTGTGGGCTTGTTGTATACAGCTTTTATTATATTGATAAAGGTTCCTTCCATTCCTACTGTCTCTAGCGTTTTGATCATAAAAGGCTGTTGGATATTGTCAAAGGCTTTTTCTGCGTCTATCGAGAGTATCATGTGGTCTTGGACTTTGGACTGGTTTACATGACGAATTACATTTATTGATTTTCGTATGTTGAACCAACCTTGCGTGCCGGGGATGAAGCCTACTTGGTCCCTGTGAATGATCTTTTTGATATGTTTTTGAATCCGATTTGCTAAGACTTTGTTGAGAATCTTTGCGTCTGTGTTCATCAGGGAGATCGGCCTATAGTTTTCTTTTTTATGTGAATCTTTATTAGGTTTTGGGATGAAGACGATATTAGCTTCATTGAAGGAATTTGGTAGTGTTCCTTCCTTTGCTATTTGATGGAACAGTTTAAGGAGTATTGGTGTTATTGACTCCTTAAATATCTGGTAGAATTCTGTGCTGAATCCATCTAGGACCAGATGTTTCTAATTATCAATTTCAGTGACACAGACATGGACAATCAAGGCTAATTAGGACCAGGTGCATCTAATTAGCAATTTCAATGACACAGGTGTGGCCAATCAAGGGTAATTAGGACCAGGCGCACCTAATCAGCAATTGCAGTAGAAGAGATGTGGACAATCAAGGCTAATTAGGACTAGGCACGCCTAATCAGCAATTTCATTGGCACAGGTGTGGCCATTCAAGGCTACATTGGATCAGGCGTGCCTAATCAGCAATTTCAGTGACACGGGTGAGGCCAATCAAGGCTAATTAGTACCAGGTGCATCCAATTAGCAATTTTAGTGACACAGGTGTGGACAATAAAAATCTAATTAGGAACAGGTAGTTCTAATTAGCAATTTCAGTGACACAGGTGTGGGCAATCAAGTCTAATTAGGATGAGGCGTGCCTAATCAGCAATTTCAATTGCACAGGTGTGGCCAATCAAGGTTAATTAGGACCAGATGCATCTAATTAGCAATTTCAGTGACACAGGTGTGGCCAATCAAGGCTAATTCAGACCAGGTGTTTCTAATTAGCAATTTCAGTGACACAGTTGTAGACAATGAAGGCCAATTAGGACCAGGTGTTTCTAATTAGCAGTTTCAATGACACAGGTGTGGACAATCAAGGCTAATTCGGACCAGGTGTTTCTAATTAGCAATTTCAGTGACACAGGTGTGGACAATCAAAGTTACTTACGACCAGGTGTTTCTAAATAGCGACAATCAAGGCTAATTAGGACCAGATGTTTCTAATCATGAATTTCAATGACACATGTGTGGACAATCAAGGCTAATTCGGACCAGGCGCGGCTAATCAGCAATTTCAGTGACACAGGTGTGACCAAACAAGGCTAATTAGGACGAAGCGTGCCTAATCTGCAATTTCAGTGTCACAGGTGTGGACAATCAAGGCTAATTAGGGCAGGCGGGCCTCATCAGCAACTTCAGTTGTGCAGGTGTGGCCAATCAAGGCTAATTAGGACCAGGCGCACCTAATCAGCAATTTCAGTGGCACAGGTGTGGCCAATCAAGGCTAATTTGTATGAGGTATTTCTAATTAGCACTTTCAGTGACACAGGGGGGCCAATCAAGGCTATTAAGACTATGTGCGTCTAATTAGCAATTTCAGTGACACGGGTGTGGCCAATCAAGGTTAATTAGGACCAGGTGCGTCTAATTAGCAATTTCAGTGACACAGGTGTGGACAATAAAGGCTAATTAGGAAAAGGTGCTTCTAATTTGCAATTTCAGTGACACAGGTGTGAACAATCAAGGCTTCCTACGATCAGCTGTTTCTAATTAGCTATTTCAGTGACACAGGTGTGGACTATCAAGGTTAATTAGGACCAGGTGTTTCTAATTAGCGACAATCAAGGTTAATTAGCACCGGGCGTTTCTAATCATCAATTTCAGTGGAACACGTGTGGGCAATGAAGGCCAATTAGGACCAGGCGCCCCTCATCAGCAATTTCCGTGGCACCGGTGTGGCCAATGAAGGACAATTAGGACCAGGCACGCCTAATCAGCAAATGCAGTGGTACAGGTGTGACCAATCAAGGCTAATTAGGACCAGGTTTTTCTAATTAGCGAAAATAAAGGCTAATTAGAACCAGGTGCTTCTAATTAGCAACTTCAGTAACACAGGTGTGGACAATCAAGGCAAAATAGGACCAAGTGTTTCTAATTAGTAATTTCAGTGACACTGATGTGGACAATCAATTCTAATTAGGAACAGGTGTTTCTAATTAGCGACAGTCAAGGCTATTTATGAACAAGTGTTTCCAAATAGCAATTTCAGTGACACAGGTGTGGACAATCAAGGCTACTTACGACCAGCTGCTTCTAATTAGCGACAATCAAGGCTAATTAGGACCAGATGTTCCTATTTATCAATTTCAGTGACACAGGTGTGGACAATTAAGGCTAATTTGGACCTGGCTCCCCCAAATCATCATTTTCAGTGGCACAGGTGTGACTCATCAAGGCTAATTAGGACCAGGCGCACTGAATCAGCAATTTCAGTAGCACGGTGTGGCCAATCAAGGGTAATAAGGAGCAGGTGCTTCTATTTAGGAATTTCAGTGACACAGGTGTGGTCAATCAAGACTAATTAGGACCAGGTGCTTCTAATTAGCTATTTCAGTGACACAGGTGTGGCCGATCAATGCTAATTAGGACCAGATGTTTCTAATTAGCAATTTCAGTGACACAGGTGTGGATAATCAAGGCTAATTAGAACCATGTACATGTAATTAGCAATTTCACTCACAGTTGTGGACAATCAAGGCTAATTAGGACCAGGTGCATCTAATCAGCAATTGCAGTGACACAGGTGTGGACAATCAATACTAATTAGGACCAGGCGCGCCTAATCAGCAATTTCAGTGATACAGGTGTGGTCAATCAAGTCTAATTCGGACCAGGTGCGTCTAATTAGCAATTTCAATGACACAGGTGGGGCCATCAAGGCTAATTAGGACCAGGTGCGTCTAATTAGCAATTTCAGTGACACAGGTGTGGACAATCAAGGCTAATTAGCACCAGGAATTTATAATCATCAATTTCATTCGCACTTTGTTGCCAATCCAGGCTAATTAGGACCAAACACGCTTACTCAGCAATTCCAGTGGTACAGGTGTGGCCAATAAAGGATAATTAGGACCATGCGGGGCTACTCAGTAATTCCAGTGGGACAAGTGTAGCCAATCAAGGCTAATTAGGACCAAGCGCGCCTAATCAGCAATTACAGTGGCACAGGTGTGGCCAATCAAGGCTAATTAGGAACAGGTGTTTCTAATTAGAGACAATCAAGGCTAATTAGCACCAGGTGTTCCTATTCAGCAATTTCGGTAGCACAGGTGTGGCCAATCAATGCTAATTAGGACCAGGCACGCCTACTCAGCAATTTCAGTGGCACAGGTGTGGCCAATCAAGGCTAATTAGGACCAGGCGTGCCTAATCAGCATTTTCAGTGGCACAGGTGTAGCCAATCAGGCTAATTAGGAACAGGCGCGCCTAATTAGCTATATCCGTGGCACAGCTGTGGCCAACCAAGGCTAATTAGGACCAGGCGCGCCTAATCAGCAATTTCAGTGGCACAGGTGTCGCCAATCTAGGGTAATAAGCACCTGGCACGCCTAATCAGCAGTTTCAGTAAAACAGGAGTGGCCAATCAAGGCTAATTAGGACCAAGTGCTTCTAATTAGATATTACAGTGACACAGGTGTGGCCAATCAAAGCTAATTAGGACCATGCGTGCCTACTCAGCAATTTCAGTGGCACAGGTGTGGCCAATCAAGGCTAATTAGGACCAGGTGTTTCTAATTAGAGACAATCAAGGCTAATTAGCACCAGGTGTTCCTATTCAGCAATTTCAGTAGCACAGGTGTCGCCAATCAAGATTAATTAGGACCAGGCTCGCTTTATTAGCAATTAGAGTGTCTGAAGTGTGGCCAACCAAGGCTAATTAGGACCAGGCGCATCTAATCAGCAGTTTCAGTGGCACAGGTGTAGCAAATCCAGGCTAATTAGGACCAGGAGCACCTCATCAGCAATTTCAGTGAAACAGGTGTGGCCAATCAAGGCCAACTAGGACCACGTGTTTCTAATTAGTGAAAACTAAGGCTAATTAGCACCAGGTGTTTCTAATTAGCAATTTCAGAGACACAGGTGTGGCCAATCAAGGCTAATTCGTATGAGGTATTTCTAATTAGCACTTTCAGTGACACAGGGGGGCCAATCAAGGCTATTAAGACTATGTGCGTCTAATTAGCAATTTCAGTGACACGGGTGTGGCCAATCAAGGTTAATTAGGACCAGGTCCGTCTAATTAGCAGCTAATTTCAGTGACACAGGTGTGGACAATAAAGGCCAATTAGGAAAAGGTGCTTCTAATTTGCAATTTCAGTGACACAGGTGTGAACAATCAAGGCTTCCTATGATCAGCTGTTTCTAATTAGCTATTTCAGTGACACAGGTGTGGACTATCAAGGTTAATTAGCACCGGGCATTTCTAATCATCAATTTCAGTGGAACACGTGTGGGCAATGAAGGCCAATTAGGACCAGGCGCCCCTCATCAGCAATTTCCGTGGCACCGGTGTGGCCAATGAAGGACAATTAGGACCAGGCACGCCTAATCAGCAAATGCAGTGGTACAGGTGTGACCAATCAAGGCTAATTAGGACCAGGTTTTTCTAATTAGCGAAAATAAAGGCTAATTAGAACCAGGTGCTTCTAATTAGCAACTTCAGTAACACAGGTGTGGACAATCAAGGCAAAATAGGACCAAGTGTTTCTAATTAGTAATTTCAGTGACACTGATGTGGACAATCAATTCTAATTAGGAACAGGTGTTTCTAATTAGCGACAGTCAAGGCTATTTATGAACAAGTGTTTCCAAATAGCAATTTCAGTGACACAGGTGTGGACAATCAAGGCTACTTACGACCAGCTGCTTCTAATTAGCGACAATCAAGGCTAATTAGGACCAGATGTTCCTATTTATCAATTTCAGTGACACAGGTGTGGACAATTAAGGCTAATTTGGACCTGGCTCCCCCAAATCATCATTTTCAGTGGCACAGGTGTGACTCATCAAGGCTAATTAGGACCAGGCGCACTGAATCAGCAATTTCAGTAGCACGGTGTGGCCAATCAAGGGTAATAAGGAGCAGGTGCTTCTATTTAGGAATTTCAGTGACACAGGTGTGGTCAATCAAGACTAATTAGGACCAGGTGCTTCTAATTAGCTATTTCAGTGACACAGGTGTGGCCGATCAATGCTAATTAGGACCAGATGTTTCTAATTAGCAATTTCAGTGACACAGGTGTGGATAATCAAGGCTAATTAGAACCATGTACATGTAATTAGCAATTTCACTCACAGTTGTGGACAATCAAGGCTAATTAGGACCAGGTGCATCTAATCAGCAATTGCAGTGACACAGGTGTGGACAATCAATACTAATTAGGACCAGGCGCGCCTAATCAGCAATTTCAGTGATACAGGTGTGGTCAATCAAGTCTAATTCGGACCAGGTGCGTCTAATTAGCAATTTCAATGACACAGGTGGGGCCATCAAGGCTAATTAGGACCAGGTGCGTCTAATTAGCAATTTCAGTGACACAGGTGTGGACAATCAAGGCTAATTAGCACCAGGAATTTATAATCATCAATTTCATTCGCACTTTGTTGCCAATCCAGGCTAATTAGGACCAAACACGCTTACTCAGCAATTCCAGTGGTACAGGTGTGGCCAATAAAGGATAATTAGGACCATGCGGGGCTACTCAGTAATTCCAGTGGGACAAGTGTAGCCAATCAAGGCTAATTAGGACCAAGCGCGCCTAATCAGCAATTACAGTGGCACAGGTGTGGCCAATCAAGGCTAATTAGGAACAGGTGTTTCTAATTAGAGACAATCAAGGCTAATTAGCACCAGGTGTTCCTATTCAGCAATTTCGGTAGCACAGGTGTGGCCAATCAATGCTAATTAGGACCAGGCACGCCTACTCAGCAATTTCAGTGGCACAGGTGTGGCCAATCAAGGCTAATTAGGACCAGGCGTGCCTAATCAGCATTTTCAGTGGCACAGGTGTAGCCAATCAGGCTAATTAGGAACAGGCGCGCCTAATTAGCTATATCCGTGGCACAGCTGTGGCCAACCAAGGCTAATTAGGACCAGGCGCGCCTAATCAGCAATTTCAGTGGCACAGGTGTCGCCAATCTAGGGTAATAAGCACCTGGCACGCCTAATCAGCAGTTTCAGTAAAACAGGAGTGGCCAATCAAGGCTAATTAGGACCAAGTGCTTCTAATTAGATATTACAGTGACACAGGTGTGGCCAATCAAAGCTAATTAGGACCATGCGTGCCTACTCAGCAATTTCAGTGGCACAGGTGTGGCCAATCAAGGCTAATTAGGACCAGGTGTTTCTAATTAGAGACAATCAAGGCTAATTAGCACCAGGTGTTCCTATTCAGCAATTTCAGTAGCACAGGTGTCGCCAATCAAGATTAATTAGGACCAGGCTCGCTTTATTAGCAATTAGAGTGTCTGAAGTGTGGCCAACCAAGGCTAATTAGGACCAGGCGCATCTAATCAGCAGTTTCAGTGGCACAGGTGTAGCAAATCCAGGCTAATTAGGACCAGGAGCACCTCATCAGCAATTTCAGTGAAACAGGTGTGGCCAATCAAGGCCAACTAGGACCACGTGTTTCTAATTAGTGAAAACTAAGGCTAATTAGCACCAGGTGTTTCTAATTAGCAATTTCAGAGACACAGGTGTGGCCAATCAAGGCTAATTCGTATGAGGTATTTCTAATTAGCACTTTCAGTGACACAGGGGGGCCAATCAAGGCTATTAAGACTATGTGCGTCTAATTAGCAATTTCAGTGACACGGGTGTGGCCAATCAAGGTTAATTAGGACCAGGTCCGTCTAATTAGCAGCTAATTTCAGTGACACAGGTGTGGACAATAAAGGCCAATTAGGAAAGGTGCTTCTAATTTGCAATTTCAGTGACACAGGTGTGAACAATCAAGGCTTCCTATGATCAGCTGTTTCTAATTAGCTATTTCAGTGACACAGGTGTGGACTATCAAGGTTAATTAGCACCGGGCATTTCTAATCATCAATTTCAGTGGAACACGTGTGGGCAATGAAGGCCAATTAGGACCAGGCGCCCCTCATCAGCAATTTCCGTGGCACCGGTGTGGCCAATGAAGGACAATTAGGACCAGGCACGCCTAATCAGCAAATGCAGTGGTACAGGTGTGACCAATCAAGGCTAATTAGGACCAGGTTTTTCTAATTAGCGAAAATAAAGGCTAATTAGAACCAGGTGCTTCTAATTAGCAACTTCAGTAACACAGGTGTGGACAATCAAGGCAAAATAGGACCAAGTGTTTCTAATTAGTAATTTCAGTGACACTGATGTGGACAATCAATTCTAATTAGGAACAGGTGTTTCTAATTAGCGACAGTCAAGGCTATTTATGAACAAGTGTTTCCAAATAGCAATTTCAGTGACACAGGTGTGGACAATCAAGGCTACTTACGACCAGCTGCTTCTAATTAGCGACAATCAAGGCTAATTAGGACCAGATGTTCCTATTTATCAATTTCAGTGACACAGGTGTGGACAATTAAGGCTAATTTGGACCTGGCTCCCCCAAATCATCATTTTCAGTGGCACAGGTGTGACTCATCAAGGCTAATTAGGACCAGGCGCACTGAATCAGCAATTTCAGTAGCACGGTGTGGCCAATCAAGGGTAATAAGGAGCAGGTGCTTCTATTTAGGAATTTCAGTGACACAGGTGTGGTCAATCAAGACTAATTAGGACCAGGTGCTTCTAATTAGCTATTTCAGTGACACAGGTGTGGCCGATCAATGCTAATTAGGACCAGATGTTTCTAATTAGCAATTTCAGTGACACAGGTGTGGATAATCAAGGCTAATTAGAACCATGTACATGTAATTAGCAATTTCACTCACAGTTGTGGACAATCAAGGCTAATTAGGACCAGGTGCATCTAATCAGCAATTGCAGTGACACAGGTGTGGACAATCAATACTAATTAGGACCAGGCGCGCCTAATCAGCAATTTCAGTGATACAGGTGTGGTCAATCAAGTCTAATTCGGACCAGGTGCGTCTAATTAGCAATTTCAATGACACAGGTGGGGCCATCAAGGCTAATTAGGACCAGGTGCGTCTAATTAGCAATTTCAGTGACACAGGTGTGGACAATCAAGGCTAATTAGCACCAGGAATTTATAATCATCAATTTCATTCGCACTTTGTTGCCAATCCAGGCTAATTAGGACCAAACACGCTTACTCAGCAATTCCAGTGGTACAGGTGTGGCCAATAAAGGATAATTAGGACCATGCGGGGCTACTCAGTAATTCCAGTGGGACAAGTGTAGCCAATCAAGGCTAATTAGGACCAAGCGCGCCTAATCAGCAATTACAGTGGCACAGGTGTGGCCAATCAAGGCTAATTAGGAACAGGTGTTTCTAATTAGAGACAATCAAGGCTAATTAGCACCAGGTGTTCCTATTCAGCAATTTCGGTAGCACAGGTGTGGCCAATCAATGCTAATTAGGACCAGGCACGCCTACTCAGCAATTTCAGTGGCACAGGTGTGGCCAATCAAGGCTAATTAGGACCAGGCGTGCCTAATCAGCATTTTCAGTGGCACAGGTGTAGCCAATCAGGCTAATTAGGAACAGGCGCGCCTAATTAGCTATATCCGTGGCACAGCTGTGGCCAACCAAGGCTAATTAGGACCAGGCGCGCCTAATCAGCAATTTCAGTGGCACAGGTGTCGCCAATCTAGGGTAATAAGCACCTGGCACGCCTAATCAGCAGTTTCAGTAAAACAGGAGTGGCCAATCAAGGCTAATTAGGACCAAGTGCTTCTAATTAGATATTACAGTGACACAGGTGTGGCCAATCAAAGCTAATTAGGACCATGCGTGCCTACTCAGCAATTTCAGTGGCACAGGTGTGGCCAATCAAGGCTAATTAGGACCAGGTGTTTCTAATTAGAGACAATCAAGGCTAATTAGCACCAGGTGTTCCTATTCAGCAATTTCAGTAGCACAGGTGTCGCCAATCAAGATTAATTAGGACCAGGCTCGCTTTATTAGCAATTAGAGTGTCTGAAGTGTGGCCAACCAAGGCTAATTAGGACCAGGCGCATCTAATCAGCAGTTTCAGTGGCACAGGTGTAGCAAATCCAGGCTAATTAGGACCAGGAGCACCTCATCAGCAATTTCAGTGAAACAGGTGTGGCCAATCAAGGCCAACTAGGACCACGTGTTTCTAATTAGTGAAAACTAAGGCTAATTAGCACCAGGTGTTTCTAATTAGCAATTTCAGAGACACAGGTGTGGCCAATCAAGGCTAATTCGTATGAGGTATTTCTAATTAGCACTTTCAGTGACACAGGGGGGCCAATCAAGGCTATTAAGACTATGTGCGTCTAATTAGCAATTTCAGTGACACGGGTGTGGCCAATCAAGGTTAATTAGGACCAGGTCCGTCTAATTAGCAGCTAATTTCAGTGACACAGGTGTGGACAATAAAGGCCAATTAGGAAAAGGTGCTTCTAATTTGCAATTTCAGTGACACAGGTGTGAACAATCAAGGCTTCCTATGATCAGCTGTTTCTAATTAGCTATTTCAGTGACACAGGTGTGGACTATCAAGGTTAATTAGCACCGGGCATTTCTAATCATCAATTTCAGTGGAACACGTGTGGGCAATGAAGGCCAATTAGGACCAGGCGCCCCTCATCAGCAATTTCCGTGGCACCGGTGTGGCCAATGAAGGACAATTAGGACCAGGCACGCCTAATCAGCAAATGCAGTGGTACAGGTGTGACCAATCAAGGCTAATTAGGACCAGGTGTTTCTAATTAGCGAAAATAAAGGCTAATTAGAACCAGGTGCTTCTAATTAGCAACTTCAGTAACACAGGTGTGGACAATCAAGCCAATATAGGACCAAGTGTTTCTAATTAGTAATTTCAGTGACACTGATGTGGACAATCAATTCTAATTAGGAACAGGTGTTTCTAATTAGCGACAGTCAAGGCTATTTATGAACAAGTGTTTCCAAATAGCAATTTCAGTGACACAGGTGTGGACAATCAAGGCTACTTACGACCAGCTGCTTCTAATTAGTGACAATCAAGGCTAATTAGGACCAGATGTTCCTATTTATCAATTTCAGTGACACAGGTGTGGCCAATCAACGCTAATTAGGACCAGGTGTTTCTAATTAGCAATTTCAGTGACACAGGTGTGGATAATGAAGAATAATTAGGACCAGGTACGTGTAATTAGCAATTTCAGTGACACAATTGTGGACAATCAAGGCTAATTAGAACCAGGTGCATCTAATCAGCAACTGTAGTGACACAGGTGTGGACAATCAAGGCTAATTAGTCCAGGTGCAAATAATCAGCAGTTTCAGTGGCACAGGTGTGGCCATTCAATGCTAATTAGGACCAGGCCCGCCTAATCAGCAATAACAATGGCACAGATGTGGCCAATGAAGGCTAATTAGGAACAGGCATGCCTAATCAGCAATTTCAGTGGCATAGGTGTGGCCAACCAAAGCTAATTAGGACCAGGCGTGCCTAATCAGCAATTTCAGTGATACAGGTGTGGCCAATCAATGCTAATTAGGACCAGGTGCGTCTAATTAGCTATTTCAATGACACAGGTGGGGCCATCAAGGCTAATTAGGACATGTGCATCTAATTATCAATTTCAGTGACACAGGTGTGGACAATCAAGGCTAATTAGGATCAGGTGTTTCCAATTAGCAATTTCAGTGACACAGGTGTGGACAATCAAGGCTACTTACGACCAGCTGCTTCTAATTAGCGACAATCAAGGCTAATTAGGACCAGATGTTTCTAATTATCACTTTCAGTGACACAGGTGTGGACAATTAAGGCTAATTAGGACCTGGCGCCCCAAATCATCATTTTCAGTGGCACAGGTGTGACTAATCAAGGCTAATTAGGACCAGTAGCTTCTAATTTGCAATTTCAGTTCCACGGGTGTGGCCAATCAAGACTAATTAGGACCAGGTGCGTCTAATTAGCTATTTTAGTGCCATAGGTGTGGCCAATCAAGCCTAATTATGATCAGGCGCGCCTAATCAGCAATTTCAGTGGCAGGGCTGTGGCCAATGAAGGCTAATAAGGACCAGGAGCGCATAATCAGCAATTTCAGTTTAACAGGTGTGGCTAATCAAGGCTAATTCGGACCACGTGCTTCTAATTAGCAATTTCAGTGACACGGGTATGGCCAATCAAGGCTAATGCGGACCAGGTGCGTCTAATTAGCATTTTCAGTGACACAGGTGTGGCCAAGCAAGGCTAATTAGGATGAGGCGTGGCGATTCAGCAACTTCAGTTGCACAGGTGTGGCATATCAAGGCTAATTAGGACCAGGCATGCCTAATCAGCAATTTCAGTTGCACAGGTGTGGCCAATGAAGACTAATTCGGACCAGGAGCTCCTAATTAGCAATTTCAGTGACACAGGTGTAGCAAGTCATGGCTAATTCGGACCAAGTGCGTCTAGTAAGAAATTTCAGTGGTAAAGATGTGGCCAATCAAGGCTAATTAGGACCAGGTGCACATAATCAGCAATTTCAGTGGCACGGGTGTGGCCATTCAAGGCTAATTAGTTACAGGCACGACAGATCAGCAATTTCCATTTCAATGGTGTGACCAATCAAGGCTAATTAGGACCGGACGCACCTCATCATTAATTTCTGCAGCACAGGTGTGGCCAATCAAGGCTAATTAGAACCACACGCACCTAATCAGCCATTTCAGTGGCACAGGTGTGGCTATTCAAGACTAATTTGGACCAGGTGCATCTAATTACCACTTTCAGTGACCCAGGTGTGGCCAATCAAGGATAATTAAGACCAGGTGCGTCTCACTAGCAATTTCAGTGACACGGGTGTGGCCAATCAAGGCTAATTAGAACCAGGTGCGTCTAATTAGCAACTTCACTAACACAGGTGTGGACAATCAAGGCAAAATAGGACTAGGTGTTTCTAATTAGTAATTTCAGTGACACCGATGTGGACAATCAATTCTAATTAGGACCAGGTGTTTCTAATTAGCAACAATCAAGGCTAATTAGGACCATATGTTTCTAATTATCAATTTCAGTGACACACGTGTGGACAATTAAGGCTAATTAGGACCTGGCGCCCCAAATCATCATTTTCACTGGCACACGTGTGACTAATCAAGGCTAATTAGGACCAGTTGCATCTAATTAGCAATTTCAGTGACACAGGTGTGGCCAATCAAGACTAATTAGGACCAGGTGCGTCTAATTATATATTTTAGTGACTCAGGTGTGGCCAATAAAGGCTAATTATGATCAGGCGTGCCTAATCAGCAATTTCAGTGGCAGGGGTCTGGCCAATCAAGGCTAATAAGGACCAGGAGCGCCTAATCAGCAATTTCAGTTTAACAGGTGTGGCCAATCAATGCTAATTCAGACCAGGTGCGTCTAATTAGCAAGTTCAGTGACACGGGTGTGACCAATCAAGGCTAATTCGGACCAGGTGCGTATAATTAGCAAGTTCAGTGACACGCGTGTGGCCAATCAAGGCTAATTCGGACTTGGTGCATCTAATTAGCATTTTCAGTGACACAGGTGTGGCCAATCAAGGCTAATTAGGACGAGGCATGCCGAATCAGCAACTTCAGTTGCACAGGTGTGGCATATCAAGGCTAATTAGGACCAGTCGTGCCTAATCAGCAACTTTAGAGGCAAGGGAGTGGCCAATCAAGGATAATTCGGACCAGGAGCTCCTAATTAGCAATTTCAGTGACACAGGTGCAGCAAATCAAGGCTACTTACGACCAGCTGATTCTAATTAGCGACAATCAAGGCTAATTAGGACCAGATGTTCCTATTTATCAATTTCAGTGACACAGGTGTGGACAATTAAGGCTAATTAGGACCTGGAGCCCCCAAATCATCATTTTCAGTGGCACAGGTGTGACTAATCAAGGCTAATTAGGACCAGGAGCGCCTAATCAGCAGTTTCAGTGAAACGGGTGTGGACAATCAAGGCCAATTAGGACCACGTGTTTCTAAGTAACGAAAACTAAGGGTAATTAGCACCAGAGGTTTCTAATTAGCAATTTCAGCAACACAGGTGCGGCCAATCAAAGCTAACGAGGACCATGCGCACCTCATAAACAATTAACGTGGCACCGGTGTGGCCAATAAAGGACAATTAGGACCAGGCATGACTAATCAGCCATTTCAGTGGCAGAGGTGTGGCCAATCAAGGCCAATTAGAACCTGGCGCACCTAATCAGCACTTTCAGTGGCACAGGTGTGGCCAGTATAGGCTAATTAGGACCAAGCTGGCACAATATCAATTTCAATGGCACAGGTGTGGCCAGTCAAGGCTAAATAGTACCAGGAGCTTCTAATCCGCAATTTCAGTGCCACACATGTGGCAAATCAAGGCTAAATTGGACCAGGCGCATCTAATCAGCAATTGCAGTGGCACAGGTGTGGCCAATCAAGGCTAATTAGGACCAGGCGGGACTAATCAGCAATTTCAGTCACACAGGTGTGGCCAATCAAGGCTAATAAGGAACAAGCACGCATAATCAGCGATTTCAGTGGCACAGGTGTGGCAAATCAAGGCTAATTAGGATCATGTGTTTCCAATTAGCGAAATCAAGGCTAATTAGCACCAGGCACCACTAATCAGCAATTTCAGTGGCCAAGGTGTGGCTAATCAAGGCTAATTAGGACCATGCGCATCTAATCATCAATTTCTGTTGCACAGGTGTGGCCAATCAAGTCTAATTAGAACCAGGTGTTCCTATTCAGCAATTTCAGTAGCACAGGTGTGGCCAATCAAGGCTAATTAGGACCAGGCACACCTACTCAGCAATTTCAGTGGCACAGGTGTGGGTAATCAAGGCTAATTAGGACCAGGCGTGCCTAATCAGCAATTTCAGTGGCACAGATGTAGCCAATCAGGCTAATTAGGAGCAGGAGCGACTAATAAGCTATTTCCGTGGCATAGCTGTGGCCAACCAAGGCTAATTAGGACCAGGCGCACCTAATCAGCAATTTCAGTGGCACAGGTGTGGCCAATCTGAGGTAATAAGCACCTGGCACGCCTAATCAGCAGTTTCAGTGAAACAGGTGTGGCCAATCAAGGTCAACAAGGACCACGTGTTTCTAATCAGTGAAAACTAAGGCTAATTAGCTCCAGGTGTTTCTATTTACCAATTTCCGAGACACAGGTGTGGCCACTTAAGGCTAATTAGTACCAAGAGTTTCTAATCACCAATTTCATTGCCACAGGTGTGCCGAACCAAGGCTAATTTGCACTAGGCACATCTAATCAGCAATTTCAGTGGCACAAGTGTGGCCAATTAAGGCTAATTTGGACCAGAAGCGCCTAATCAGCAGTTTCAGTGAAACAGGTGTGACTAATCAAGGCTAATTAGGACCAGTAGCTTCTAATTTGCAATTTCAGTTCCACGGGTGTGGCCAATCAAGACTAATTAGGACCAGGTGCGTCTAATTAGCTATTTTAGTGCCATAGGTGTGGCCAATCAAGCCTAATTATGATCAGGCGCGCCTAATCAGCAATTTCAGTGGCAGGGCTGTGGCCAATGAAGGCTAATAAGGACCAGGAGCGCATAATCAGCAATTTCAGTTTAACAGGTGTGGCTAATCAAGGCTAATTCGGACCACGTGCTTCTAATTAGCAATTTCAGTGACACGGGTATGGCCAATCAAGGCTAATGCGGACCAGGTGCATCTAATTAGCATTTTCAGTGACACAGGTGTGGCCAAGCAAGGCTAATTAGGATGAGGCGTGGCGATTCAGCAACTTCAGTTGCACAGGTGTGGCATGTGAAGGCTAATTAGGACCAGGCATGCCTAATCAGCAATTTCAGTTGCACAGGTGTGGCCAATGAAGACTAATTCGGACCAGGAGCTCCTAATTAGCAATTTCAGTGACACAGGTGTAGCAAGTCATGGCTAATTCGGACCAAGTGCGTCTAGTAAGAAATTTCAGTGGTAAAGATGTGGCCAATCAAGGCTAATTAGGACCAGGCGCACCTAATCAGCAATTGCAGTAGAAGAGATGTGGACAATCAAGGCTAATTAGGACTAGGCACGCCTAATCAGCAATTTCATTGGCACAGGTGTGGCCATTCAAGGCTACATTGGATCAGGCGTGCCTAATCAGCAATTTCAGTGACACGGGTGAGGCCAATCAAGGCTAATTAGTACCAGGTGCATCCAATTAGCAATTTCAGTGACACAGGTGTGGACAATAAAAATCTAATTAGGAACAGGTAGTTCTAATTAGCAATTTCAGTGACACAGGTGTGGGCAATCAAGTCTAATTAGGATGAGGCGTGCCTAATCAGCAATTTCAATTGCACAGGTGTGGCCAATCAAGGTTAATTAGGACCAGATGCATCTAATTAGCAATTTCAGTGACACAGGTGTGGCCAATCAAGGCTAATTCAGACCAGGTGTTTCTAATTAGCAATTTCAGTGACACAGTTGTAGACAATGAAGGCCAATTAGGACCAGGTGTTTCTAATTAGCAGTTTCAATGACACAGGTGTGGACAATCAAGGCTAATTCGGACCAGGTGTTTCTAATTAGCAATTTCAGTGACACAGGTGTGGACAATCAAAGTTACTTACGACCAGGTGTTTCTAAATAGCGACAATCAAGGCTAATTAGGACCAGATGTTTCTAATCATGAATTTCAATGACACATGTGTGGACAATCAAGGCTAATTCGGACCAGGCGCGGCTAATCAGCAATTTCAGTGACACAGGTGTGACCAAACAAGGCTAATTAGGACGAAGCGTGCCTAATCTGCAATTTCAGTGTCACAGGTGTGGACAATCAAGGCTAATTAGGGCAGGCGGGCCTCATCAGCAACTTCAGTTGTGCAGGTGTGGCCAATCAAGGCTAATTAGGACCAGGCGCACCTAATCAGCAATTTCAGTGGCACAGGTGTGGCCAATCAAGGCTAATTCGTATGAGGTATTTCTAATTAGCACTTTCAGTGACACAGGGGGGCCAATCAAGGCTATTAAGACTATGTGCGTCTAATTAGCAATTTCAGTGACACGGGTGTGGCCAATCAAGGTTAATTAGGACCAGGTGCGTCTAATTAGCAATTTCAGTGACACAGGTGTGGACAATAAAGGCTAATTAGGAAAAGGTGCTTCTAATTTGCAATTTCAGTGACACAGGTGTGAACAATCAAGGCTTCCTACGACCAGCTGTTTCTAATTAGCTATTTCAGTGACACAGGTGTGGACTATCAAGGTTAATTAGGACCAGGTGTTTCTAATTAGCGACAATCAAGGTTAATTAGCACCGGGCGTTTCTAATCATCAATTTCAGTGGAACACGTGTGGGCAATGAAGGCCAATTAGGACCAGGCGCCCCTCATCAGCAATTTCCGTGGCACCGGTGTGGCCAATGAAGGACAATTAGGACCAGGCACGCCTAATCAGCAAATGCAGTGGTACAGGTGTGACCAATCAAGGCTAATTAGGACCAGGTGTTTCTAATTAGCGAAAATAAAGGCTAATTAGAACCAGGTGCTTCTAATTAGCAACTTCAGTAACACAGGTGTGGACAATCAAGCCAATATAGGACCAAGTGTTTCTAATTAGTAATTTCAGTGACACTGATGTGGACAATCAATTCTAATTAGGAACAGGTGTTTCTAATTAGCGACAGTCAAGGCTATTTATGAACAAGTGTTTCCAAATAGCAATTTCAGTGACACAGGTGTGGACAATCAAGGCTACTTACGACCAGCTGCTTCTAATTAGTGACAATCAAGGCTAATTAGGACCAGATGTTCCTATTTATCAATTTCAGTGACACAGGTGTGGCCAATCAACGCTAATTAGGACCAGGTGTTTCTAATTAGCAATTTCAGTGACACAGGTGTGGATAATGAAGAATAATTAGGACCAGGTACGTGTAATTAGCAATTTCAGTGACACAATTGTGGACAATCAAGGCTAATTAGAACCAGGTGCATCTAATCAGCAACTGTAGTGACACAGGTGTGGACAATCAAGGCTAATTAGTCCAGGTGCAAATAATCAGCAGTTTCAGTGGCACAGGTGTGGCCATTCAATGCTAATTAGGACCAGGCCCGCCTAATCAGCAATAACAATGGCACAGATGTGGCCAATGAAGGCTAATTAGGAACAGGCATGCCTAATCAGCAATTTCAGTGGCATAGGTGTGGCCAACCAAAGCTAATTAGGACCAGGCGTGCCTAATCAGCAATTTCAGTGATACAGGTGTGGCCAATCAATGCTAATTAGGACCAGGTGCGTCTAATTAGCTATTTCAATGACACAGGTGGGGCCATCAAGGCTAATTAGGACATGTGCATCTAATTATCAATTTCAGTGACACAGGTGTGGACAATCAAGGCTAATTAGGATCAGGTGTTTCCAATTAGCAATTTCAGTGACACAGGTGTGGACAATCAAGGCTACTTACGACCAGCTGCTTCTAATTAGCGACAATCAAGGCTAATTAGGACCAGATGTTTCTAATTATCACTTTCAGTGACACAGGTGTGGACAATTAAGGCTAATTAGGACCTGGCGCCCCAAATCATCATTTTCAGTGGCACAGGTGTGACTAATCAAGGCTAATTAGGACCAGTAGCTTCTAATTTGCAATTTCAGTTCCACGGGTGTGGCCAATCAAGACTAATTAGGACCAGGTGCGTCTAATTAGCTATTTTAGTGCCATAGGTGTGGCCAATCAAGCCTAATTATGATCAGGCGCGCCTAATCAGCAATTTCAGTGGCAGGGCTGTGGCCAATGAAGGCTAATAAGGACCAGGAGCGCATAATCAGCAATTTCAGTTTAACAGGTGTGGCTAATCAAGGCTAATTCGGACCACGTGCTTCTAATTAGCAATTTCAGTGACACGGGTATGGCCAATCAAGGCTAATGCGGACCAGGTGCGTCTAATTAGCATTTTCAGTGACACAGGTGTGGCCAAGCAAGGCTAATTAGGATGAGGCGTGGCGATTCAGCAACTTCAGTTGCACAGGTGTGGCATATCAAGGCTAATTAGGACCAGGCATGCCTAATCAGCAATTTCAGTTGCACAGGTGTGGCCAATGAAGACTAATTCGGACCAGGAGCTCCTAATTAGCAATTTCAGTGACACAGGTGTAGCAAGTCATGGCTAATTCGGACCAAGTGCGTCTAGTAAGAAATTTCAGTGGTAAAGATGTGGCCAATCAAGGCTAATTAGGACCAGGTGCACATAATCAGCAATTTCAGTGGCACGGGTGTGGCCATTCAAGGCTAATTAGTTACAGGCACGACAGATCAGCAATTTCCATTTCAATGGTGTGACCAATCAAGGCTAATTAGGACCGGACGCACCTCATCATTAATTTCTGCAGCACAGGTGTGGCCAATCAAGGCTAATTAGAACCACACGCACCTAATCAGCCATTTCAGTGGCACAGGTGTGGCTATTCAAGACTAATTTGGACCAGGTGCATCTAATTACCACTTTCAGTGACCCAGGTGTGGCCAATCAAGGATAATTAAGACCAGGTGCGTCTCACTAGCAATTTCAGTGACACGGGTGTGGCCAATCAAGGCTAATTAGAACCAGGTGCGTCTAATTAGCAACTTCACTAACACAGGTGTGGACAATCAAGGCAAAATAGGACTAGGTGTTTCTAATTAGTAATTTCAGTGACACCGATGTGGACAATCAATTCTAATTAGGACCAGGTGTTTCTAATTAGCAACAATCAAGGCTAATTAGGACCATATGTTTCTAATTATCAATTTCAGTGACACACGTGTGGACAATTAAGGCTAATTAGGACCTGGCGCCCCAAATCATCATTTTCACTGGCACACGTGTGACTAATCAAGGCTAATTAGGACCAGTTGCATCTAATTAGCAATTTCAGTGACACAGGTGTGGCCAATCAAGACTAATTAGGACCAGGTGCGTCTAATTATATATTTTAGTGACTCAGGTGTGGCCAATAAAGGCTAATTATGATCAGGCGTGCCTAATCAGCAATTTCAGTGGCAGGGGTCTGGCCAATCAAGGCTAATAAGGACCAGGAGCGCCTAATCAGCAATTTCAGTTTAACAGGTGTGGCCAATCAATGCTAATTCAGACCAGGTGCGTCTAATTAGCAAGTTCAGTGACACGGGTGTGACCAATCAAGGCTAATTCGGACCAGGTGCGTATAATTAGCAAGTTCAGTGACACGCGTGTGGCCAATCAAGGCTAATTCGGACTTGGTGCATCTAATTAGCATTTTCAGTGACACAGGTGTGGCCAATCAAGGCTAATTAGGACGAGGCATGCCGAATCAGCAACTTCAGTTGCACAGGTGTGGCATATCAAGGCTAATTAGGACCAGTCGTGCCTAATCAGCAACTTTAGAGGCAAGGGAGTGGCCAATCAAGGATAATTCGGACCAGGAGCTCCTAATTAGCAATTTCAGTGACACAGGTGCAGCAAATCAAGGCTACTTACGACCAGCTGATTCTAATTAGCGACAATCAAGGCTAATTAGGACCAGATGTTCCTATTTATCAATTTCAGTGACACAGGTGTGGACAATTAAGGCTAATTAGGACCTGGAGCCCCCAAATCATCATTTTCAGTGGCACAGGTGTGACTAATCAAGGCTAATTAGGACCAGGAGCGCCTAATCAGCAGTTTCAGTGAAACGGGTGTGGACAATCAAGGCCAATTAGGACCACGTGTTTCTAAGTAACGAAAACTAAGGGTAATTAGCACCAGAGGTTTCTAATTAGCAATTTCAGCAACACAGGTGCGGCCAATCAAAGCTAACGAGGACCATGCGCACCTCATAAACAATTAACGTGGCACCGGTGTGGCCAATAAAGGACAATTAGGACCAGGCATGACTAATCAGCCATTTCAGTGGCAGAGGTGTGGCCAATCAAGGCCAATTAGAACCTGGCGCACCTAATCAGCACTTTCAGTGGCACAGGTGTGGCCAGTATAGGCTAATTAGGACCAAGCTGGCACAATATCAATTTCAATGGCACAGGTGTGGCCAGTCAAGGCTAAATAGTACCAGGAGCTTCTAATCCGCAATTTCAGTGCCACACATGTGGCAAATCAAGGCTAAATTGGACCAGGCGCATCTAATCAGCAATTGCAGTGGCACAGGTGTGGCCAATCAAGGCTAATTAGGACCAGGCGGGACTAATCAGCAATTTCAGTCACACAGGTGTGGCCAATCAAGGCTAATAAGGAACAGGCACGCATAATCAGCGATTTCAGTGGCACAGGTGTGGCAAATCAAGGCTAATTAGGATCATGTGTTTCCAATTAGCGAAATCAAGGCTAATTAGCACCAGGCACCACTAATCAGCAATTTCAGTGGCCAAGGTGTGGCTAATCAAGGCTAATTAGGACCATGCGCATCTAATCATCAATTTCTGTTGCACAGGTGTGGCCAATCAAGTCTAATTAGAACCAGGTGTTCCTATTCAGCAATTTCAGTAGCACAGGTGTGGCCAATCAAGGCTAATTAGGACCAGGCACACCTACTCAGCAATTTCAGTGGCACAGGTGTGGGTAATCAAGGCTAATTAGGACCAGGCGTGCCTAATCAGCAATTTCAGTGGCACAGATGTAGCCAATCAGGCTAATTAGGAGCAGGAGCGACTAATAAGCTATTTCCGTGGCATAGCTGTGGCCAACCAAGGCTAATTAGGACCAGGCGCACCTAATCAGCAATTTCAGTGGCACAGGTGTGGCCAATCTGAGGTAATAAGCACCTGGCACGCCTAATCAGCAGTTTCAGTGAAACAGGTGTGGCCAATCAAGGTCAACAAGGACCACGTGTTTCTAATCAGTGAAAACTAAGGCTAATTAGCTCCAGGTGTTTCTATTTACCAATTTCCGAGACACAGGTGTGGCCACTTAAGGCTAATTAGTACCAAGAGCTTCTAATCACCAATTTCATTGCCACAGGTGTGCCGAACCAAGGCTAATTTGCACTAGGCGCATCTAATCAGCAATTTCAGTGGCACAAGTGTGGCCAATTAAGGCTAATTTGGACCAGAAGCGCCTAATCAGCAGTTTCAGTGAAACAGGTGTGGACAATCAAGGCCAATTAGGACCACGTGTTTCTAATTAGCAAAAACTAAGGCTAATTAGCACCAGGTGTTTCTAATTAGCAATTTCAGCAACACAGGTACGGCCAATCAAAACTAACGAGGACCATGCGCGCCTCATCAACAATTTACATGGCACCGGTGTGGCTAATGAAGGACAATTAGGACCAGGCATGCCTAATCAGCAATTTCAGTGGCACAGGTGTGCCCAATCAAGATTAATTAGGACCAGGCGCGCCTAATCAGCAATTTCAGTGGCAGAGGTTTGGCCAATGAAGGCCAATTAGGACCTGGCGCACCTAATCAGCACTTTCAGTGGCACAGGTGTGGCCAGTATAGGCTAATTAGTAGCAAGCCAACCCAATATCAATTTCAGTGGCACAGGTGTGGCCAGTCAAGGCTAAATAGTACCAGGAGCTTCTAATCCGCAATTTCAGTGCCACACATGTGGACAATCAAGGCTAAATTGGACCAGGCGCTTCTAATCATCAATTGCAGTGGCACAGGTGTGGCCAATCAAGGCTAATTAGGACCAGGCGGGACTAATCAGCAATTTCAGTCGCACAGGTGTGGCCAATCAAAGCTAATTAGATACAGGTACGCATAATCAGCAATTTCATTGGCACAGGTGTGGCAAATCAAGGCTAATTAGGATCATGTGTTTCCAATTAGCGAAATCAAGGCTAATTAGCACCAGGCACCACTAATCAGCAATTTCAGTGGCCAAGGTGTGGCTAATCAAGGTTAATTAGGACCATGCGCACCTAATCATCAATTTCTGTTGCACAGGTGTGGCCAATCAAGTCTAATTAGAACCAGGCACACCTAATCAGCCATTTCAGTGACACAGGTGTGTCCATTCAAGGCTAATTAGGTACTGGCATGAAAGATCAGCAATTTCCATTTTAAGGTGTGACCTATCAAGGCTAATTAGGACCTGACGCACCTAATCATCAATTTCTGTTGCACAAGTGTGGCCAATCAGGTCTAATTAGAACCAGGCGCACCTAATCAGCCATTTCAGTGGCACAGGTGTGGCTAATCAAGGCTAATTTGGACCAGTGGCATCTAATTAACACTTTCAGTGACACAGGTGTGGCCAATCGGCTAATTAGAACCAGGTGCATCTAATTAGCAACTTCACTAACACAGGTGTGGACAATCAAGGCAAAATAGGACCAGGTGTTTCTAATTAGTAATTTCAGTGACACTGATGTGGACAATCAATTCTAATTAGGACCAGGTGTTTCTAATTAGCGACAGTCAAGGCTAATTAGGACCAGGTGCTTCTAATTAGCTATTTCAGTGACACAGGTGTGGTCAATCAATGCTAATTAGGACCAGGTGTTTCTAATTAGCAATTTCAGTGACACAGGTGTGGATAATCAAGAAAAATTAGGACCAGGTACGTGTAATTAGCAATTTCAGTGACACAATTGTGGACAATCAAGGCTAATTAGAACCAGGTGCATCTAATCAGCAACTGTAGTGACACAGGTGTGGACAATCAAGGCTAATTAGTCCAGGTGCAAATAATCAGCAGTTTCAGTGGCACAGGTGTGGCCATTCAATGCTAATTAGGACCAGGCATGCCTAATCAGCAATTTCAGTGGCACAGGTGTGGCCAACCAAAGCTAATTAGGACCAGGCGTGCCTAATCAGCAATTTCAGTGATTCAGGTGTGGCCAATCAATGCTAATTCGGACCAGGTGCGTCTAATTAGCTATTTCAATGACACAGGTGGGGCCATCAAGGCTAATTAGGACACGTGCGTCTAATTATCAATTTCAGTGACACAGGTGTGGACAATCAAGGCTAATTAGGATCAGGTGTTTCCAATTAGCAATTTCAGTGACACAGGTGTGGACAATCAAGGCTACTTACGACCAGCTGATTCTAATTAGTGACAATCAAGGATAATTAGGACCATATGTTTCTAATTATCACTTTCAGTGACACAGGTGTGGACAATTAAGGCTAATTAGGACCTGGCGCCCCAAATCATCATTTTCAGTGGCACAGGTGTGACTAATCAAGGCTAATTAGGACCAGTAGCTTCTAATTTGCAATTTCAGTTCCACGGGTGTGGCGAGTCAAGACTAATTAGGACCAGGTGCGTCTAATTAGCTATTTTAGTGCCATAGGTGTGGCCAATCAAGCCTAATTATGATGAGGCGCGCCTAACCAGCAATTTCAGTGGCAGGGGTGTGGCCAATGAAGGCTAATAAGGACCAGGAGCTCATAATCAGCAATTTCAGTTTAACAGGTGTGGCTAATCAAGGCTAATTCGGACCACGTGCTTCTAATTAGCAATTTCAGTGACACGGGTATGGCCAATCAAGTCTAATTAGCATTTTCAGTGACACAGGTGTGGCCAAGCAAGGCTAATTAGGATGAGGCGTGGCGATTCAGCAACTTCAGTTGCACAGGTGTGGCATATCAAGGCTAATTAGGACCAGGCATGCCTAATCAGCAATTTCAGTTGCACAGGTGTGGCCAATGAAGACTAATTCGGACCAGGAGCTCCTAATTAGCAATTTCAGTGACACAGGTGTAGCAAGTCATGGCTAATTCGGACCAAGTGCGTCTAGTAAGAAATTTCAGTGGTAAAGATGTGGCCAATCAAGGCTAATTAGGACCAGGTGCATCTAATTAGCAATTTCAGTGGCACGGGTGTGGCCATTCAAGGCTAATTAGGACCAGGAGCACATAATCAGCAATTTCAGTGGCACGGGTGTGGCCATTCAATGCTAATTAGTTACAGGCACGACAGATCAGCAATTTCCATTTCAAAGGTGTGACCAATCAAGGCTAATTAGGACCTGACGCACCTCATCATCAATTTCTGCGGCACAGGTGTGGCCAATCAAGGCTAATTAGAACCACACGCACCTAATCAGCCATTTCAGTGGCACAGGTGTGGCTATTCAAGGCTAATTTGGACCAGGTGCATCTAATTATCACTTTCAGTGACCCAGGTGTGGCCAATCAAGAATAATTAAGACCAGGTGCGTCTCACTAGCAATTTCAGTGACACGGGTGTGGCCAATCAAGGCTAATTCAGACCAGGTGCGTATAATTAGCAAGTTCAGTGACACGGGTGTGGCCAATCAAGGCTAATTCGGACTTGGTGCGTCTAATTAGCATTTTCAGTGACACAGGTGTGGCCAATCAAGGCTAATTAGGACGAGGCATGCCGAATCAGCAACTTCAGTTGCACAGGTGTGGCATATCAAGGCTAATTAGGACCAGTCGTGCCTAATCAGCAACTTTAGAGGCAAGGGAGTGGCCAATCAAGGATAATTCGGACCAGGAGCTCCTAATTAGCAATTTCAGTGACACAGGTGTAGCAAATCAAGGCTACTTACGACCAGCTGATTCTAATTAGCGACAATCAAGGCTAATTAGGACCAGATGTTCCTATTTATCAATTTCAGTGACACAGGTGTGGACAATTAAGGCTAATTAGGACCTGGCGCCCCCAAATCATCATTTTCAGTGGCACAGGTGTGACTAATCAAGGCTAATTAGGACCAGGAGCGCCTAATCAGCAGTTTCAGTGAAACGGGTGTGGACAATCAAGGCCAATTAGGACCACGTGTTTCTAAGTAACGAAAACTAAGGGTAATTAGCACCAGAGGTTTCTAATTAGCAATTTCAGCAACACAGGTGCGGCCAATCAAAGCTAAGGAGGACCATGCGCACCTCATAAACAATTAACGTGGCACTGGTGTGGCCAATAAAGGACAATTAGGACCAGGCATGACTAATCAGCCATTTCAGTGGCAGAGGTGTGGCCAATGAAGGCCAATTAGGACCTGGCGCACCTAATCAGCACTTTCAGTGGCACAGGTGTGGCCAGTATAGGCTAATTAGTAGCAAGCCAACCCAATATCAATTTCAATGGCACAGGTGTGGCCAGTCAAGGCTAAATAGTACCAGGAGCTTCTAATCCGCAATTTCAGTGCCACACATGTGGCCAATCAAGGCTAAATTGGACCAGGCGCTTCTAATCATCAATTGCAGTGGCACAGGTGTGGCCAATCAAGGCTAATTAGGACCAGGCGGGACTAATCAGCAATTTCAGTCGCACAGGTGTGGCCAATCAAAGCTAATTAGGAACAGGTACGCATAATCAGCAATTTCAGTGGCACAGGTGTGGCAAATCAAGGCTAATTAGGATCATGTGTTTCCAATTAGCGAAATCAAGGCTAATTAGCACCAGGCACCACTAATCAGCAATTTCAGTGGCCAAGGTGTGGCTAATCAAGGTTAATTAGGACCATGCGCACCTAATCATCAATTTCTGTTGCACAGGTGTGGCCAATCAAGTCTAAATAGAACCAGGTGCACCTAATCAGCCATTTCAGTGACACAGGAGTGTCCATTCAAGGCTAATTAGGTACTGGCATGAAAGATCAGCAATTTCCATTTCAAAGGTGTGACCAATCAAGGCTAATTAGGACCTGACGCACCTAATCATCAATTTCTGTTGCACAAGTGTGGCCAATCAGGTCTAATTAGAACCAGGCGCACCTAATCAGCCATTTCAGTGGCACAGGTGTGGCTAATCAAGGCTAATTTGGACCAGTGGCATCTAATTACCACTTTCAGTGACACAGGTGTGGCCAATCGGCTAATTAGAACCAGGTGCATCTAAATAGCAACTTCACTAACACAGGTGTGGACAATCAAGGCAAAATAGGACCAGGTGTTTCTAATTAGTAATTTCAGTGACACTGATGTGGACAATCAATTCTAATTAGGACCAGGTGTTTCTAATTAGCGACAGTCAAGGCTAATTAGGACCAGGTGCTTCTAATTAGCTATTTCAGTGACACAGGTGTGGCCAATCAACGCTAATTAGGACCAGGTGTTTCTAATTAGCAATTTCAGTGACACAGGTGTGGATAATGAAGAATAATTAGGACCAGGTACGTGTAATTAGCAATTTCAGTGACAC
The DNA here is from genome assembly GCA_023101885.1 of Typhlomys cinereus. Taxonomy (NCBI): domain Eukaryota; kingdom Metazoa; phylum Chordata; class Mammalia; order Rodentia; family Platacanthomyidae; genus Typhlomys; species Typhlomys cinereus. Next base: position 1,189,390 of record JALPQD010000435.1, on the reverse strand, counting down.
AATTGTGGACAATCAAGGCTAATTAGAACCAGGTGCATCTAATCAGCAACTGTAGTGACACAGGTGTGGACAATCAAGGCTAATTAGTCCAGGTGCAAATAATCAGCAGTTTCAGTGGCACAGGTGTGGCCATTCAATGCTAATTAGGACCAGGCCCACCTAATCACCAATTTCAATGGCACAGATGTGGCCAATGAAGGCTAATTAGGAACAGGCATGCCTAATCAGCAATTTCAGTGGCACAGGTGTGGCCAACCAAAGCTAATTAGGACCAGGCGTGCCTAATCAGCAATTTCAGTGATACAGGTGTGGCCAATCAATGCTAATTCGGACCAGGTGCGTCTAATTAGCTATTTCAATGACACAGGTGGGGCCATCAAGGCTAATTAGGACACGTGCGTCTAATTATCAATTTCAGTGACACAGGTGTGGACAATCAAGGCTAATTAGGATCAGGTGTTTCCAATTAGCAATTTCAGTGACACAGGTGTGGACAATCAAGGCTACTTACGACCAGCTGCTTCTAATTAGCGACAATCAAGGCTAATTAGGACCAGATGTTTCTAATTATCACTTTCAGTGACACAGGTGTGGACAATTAAGGCTAATTAGGACCTCGCACCCCAAATCATCATTTTCAGTGGCACAGGTGTGACTAATCAAGGCTAATTAGGACCAGTAGCTTCTAATTTGCAATTTCAGTTCCACGGGTGTGGCCAATCAAGACTAATTAGGACCAGGTGCGTCTAATTAGCTATTTTAGTGACATAGGTGTGGCCAATCAAGCCTAATTATGATCAGGCGCGCCTAATCAGCAATTTCAGTGGCAGGGGTGTGGCCAATGAAGGCTAATAAGGACCAGGAGCGCCTAATCAGCAATTTCAGTTTAACAGGTGTGGCTAATCAAGGCTAATTCGGACCACCTGCTTCTAATTAGCAATTTCAGTGACATGGGTATGGCCAATCAAGGCTAATGCGGACCAGGTGCGTCTAATTAGCATTTTCAGTGACACAGGTGTGGCCAAGCAAGGCTAATTAGGATGAGGCGTGGCGATTCAGCAACTTCAGTTGCACAGGTGTGGCATATCAAGGCTAATTAGGACCAGGCATGCCTAATCAGCAACTTCAGTTGCACAGGTGTGGCCAATCAAGACTAATTCGGACCAGGAGCTCCTAATTAGCAATTTCAGTGCCACAGGTGTAGCAAGTCATGGCTAATTCGGACCGAGTGCATCTAGTAAGCAATTTCAGTGGTAAAGATGTGGCCAATCAAGGCTAATTAGGACCAGGTGCATCTAATTAGCAATTTCAGTGACAAAGATGTGGCCAATCAAGGCTAATTAGGACCAGGAGCACATAATCAGCAATTTCAGTGGCACGGGTGTGGCCATTCAATGCTAATTAGTTACAGGCACGACAGATCAGCAATTTCCATTTCAAAGGTGTGACCAATCAAGGCTAATTAGGACCTGACGCACCGCATCATCAATTTCTGCGGCACAGGTGTGGCCAATCAAGGCTAATTAGAACCACACGCACCTAATCAGCCATTTCAGTGGCACAGGTGTGGCTATTCAAGGCTAATTTGGACCAGGTGCATCTAATTACCACTTTCAGTGACCCAGGTGTGGCCAATCAAGGATAATTAAGACCAGGTGCGTCTCAGTAGCAATTTCAGTGACACGGGTGTGGCCAATCAAGGCTAATTAGAACCAGGTGCGTCTAATTAGCAACTTCACTAACACAGGTGTGGACAATCAAGGCAAAATAGGACCAGGTGTTTCTAATTAGTAATTTCAGTGACACCGATGTGGACAATCAATTCTAATTAGGACTAGGTGTTTCTAATTAGCGACAATCAAGGCTAATTAGGACCATATGTTTCTAATTATCAATTTAAGTGACACACGTGTGGACAATTAAGGCTAATTAGGACCTGGCGCCCCAAATCATCATTTTCAGTGGCACAGGTGTGACTAATCAAGGCTAATTAGGACCAGTTGCATCTAATTAGAAATTTCAGTAACACAGGTGTGGCCAATCAAGACTAATTAGGACCAGGTGCGTCTAATTAGCTATTTTAGTGCCATAGGTGTGGCCAATCAAGCCTAATTTTGATCTGGCGCACCTAATCAGCAATTTCAGTGGCAGGGATCTGGCCAATGAAGGCTAATAAGGACCAGGAGCGCATAATCAACAATTTCAGTTTAACAGGTGTGGCTAATCAAGGCTAATTCGGACCACGTGCTTCTAATTAGCAATTTCAGTGACACGGGTATGGCCAATCAAGGCTAATGCCGACCAGGTGCTTCTAATTAGCATTTTCAGTGACACAGGTGTAGCCAATCAAGACTAATTAGGATGAGGCATGGCGATTCAGCAACTTCAGTTGCACAGGTGTGGCATATCAAGGCTAATTAGGACCAGGCATGCTTAATCAGCAATTTCAGTGGCAGGGGTCTGGCCAATCAAGGCTAATAAGGACCAGGAGCGCCTAATCAGCAATTTCAGTTTAACAGGTGTGGCCAATCAATGCTAATTCAGACCAGGTGCGTATAATTAGCAAGTTCAGTGACACGGGTGTGGCCAATCAAGGCTAATTCGGACCAGGTGCATATAATTAGCAAGTTCAGTGACATGGGTGTGGTCAATCAAGGCTAATTCGGACTTGGTGCGTCTAATTAGCATTTTGAGTGACACAGGTGTGGCCAATCAAGGCTAATTAGGACGAGGCATGCCGAATAAGCAACTTCAGTTGCACAGGTGTGGCATATCAAGGCTAATTAGGACCAGTCGTGCCTAATCAGCAACTTTAGAGGCAAGGGAGTGGCCAATCAAGGCTAATTCGGACCAGGAGCTCCTAATTAGCAATTTCAGTGACACAGGTGTAGCAAATCAAGGCTACTTACGACCAGCTGATTCTAATTAGCGACAATCAAGGCTAATTAGGACCAGATGTTCCTATTTATCAATTTCAGTGACATACGTGTGGACAATTAAGGCTAATTAGGACCTGGCGCCCCCAAATCATCATTTTCAGTGGCACAGGTGTGACTAATCAAGGTTAATTAGGACCAGGAGCGCCTAATCAGCAGTTTCAGTGAAACGGGTGTGGACAATCAAGGCCAATTAGGACCACGTGTTTCTAAGTAACGAAAACTAAGGGTAATTAGCACCAGAGGTTTCTAATTAGCCATTTCAGCAACACAGGTGCGGCCAATCAAAGCTAACGAGGACCATGCGCACCTCATAAACAATTAATGTGGCACCGGCGTGGCCAATAAAGGACAATTAGGACCAGGCATGACTAATCAGCCATTTCAGTGGCAGAGGTGTGGCCAATCAAGGCCAATTAGGACCTGGCACACCTAACCAGCACTTTCCGTGGCACAGGTGTGGCCAGTATAGGCTAATTAGGACCAAGCTAGCACAATATGAATTTCAATGGCACAGGTGTGGCCAGTCAAGGCTAAATAGTACCAGGAGCTTCTAATCACCAATTTCATTGCCACAGGTGTGCCGAACCAAGGCTAATTTGCACTAGGCGCGTCTAATCAGCAATTTCAGTGGCACAAGTGTGGCCAATTAAGGCTAATTTGGACCAAACACGCCTAATCAGCAGTTTCAGTGAAACAGGTGTGGACAATCAAGGCCAATTAGGACCACGTGTTTCTAATTAGCGAAAACTAAGGCTAATTAACACCAGGTGTTTCTAATTAGCAATTTAAGCAACACAGGTACGGCCAATCAAACTAACGAGGACCATGCACGCCTCATCAACAATTTACATGGCACCGGTGTGGCCAATGAAGGACAATTAGGACCAGGCATGCCTAATCCGCAATTTCAGTGGCACAGGTGTGCCCAATCAAGATTAATTAGGACCAGGCGCGCCTAATCAGCAATTTCAGTGGCAGAGGTTTGGCCAATGAAGGCCAATTAGGACCTGTCGCACCTAATCAGCACTTTCAGTGGCACAGGTGTGGCCAGTATAGGCTAATTAGGACCAAGCTGGCACAATATCAATTTCAATGGCACAGGTGTGGCCAGTCAAGGCTAAATAGTACCAGGAGCTTCTAATCCGCAATTTCAGTGCCACACTTGTGGCAAATCAAGGCTAAATTGGACCAGGCGCGTCTAATCAGCAATTGCAGTGGCACAGGTGTGGCCAATCAAGGCTAATTAGGACCAGGCGGGACTAATCAGCAATTTCAGTCACACAGGTGTGGCCAATCAAGGCTAATAAGGAACCGGCACGCATAATCAGCGATTTCAGTGGCACAGGGGTGGCGAATCAAGGCTAATTAGGATCATGTGTTTCCAATTAGTGAAATCAAGGCTAATTAGCACCAGGCACCACTAATCAGCAATTTCAGTGGCCAAGGTGTGGCTAATCAAGGCTAATTAGGACCATGCGCACCTAATCATCAATTTCTATTGCACAGGTGTGGCCAATCAAGACTAATTCGGACCAGGAGCTCCTAATTAGCAATTTCAGTGACACAGGTGTAGCAAGTCATGGCTAATTCGGACCGAGTGCGTCTAGTAAGCAATTTCAGTGGTAAAGATGTGGCCAATCAAGGCTAATTAGGACCAGGTGCATCTAATTAGCAATTTCAGTGACAAAGATGTGGCCAATCAAGGCTAATTAGGACCAGGAGCACATAATCAGCAATTTCAGTGGCACGGGTGTGGCCATTCAAGGCTAATTAGTTACAGGCACGAGAGATCAGCAATTTCCATTTCAAAGGTGTGACTAATCAAGGCTAATTAGGACCTGACGCACCGCATCATCAATTTCTGCGGCACAGGTGTGGCCAATCAAGGCTAATTAGAACCACACGCACCTAATCAGCCATTTCAGTGGCACAGGTGTGGCTATTCAAGGCTAATTTGGACCAGGTGCATCTAATTACCACTTTCAGTGACCCAGGTGTGGCCAATCAAGGATAATTAAGACCAGGTGCGTCTCACTAGCAATTTCAGTGACACTGGTCTGGCCAATCAAGGCTAATTAGAACCAGGTGCGTCTAATTAGCAACTTCACTAACACAGGTGTGGACAATCAAGGCAAAATAGGACCAGGTGTTTCTAATTAGTAATTTCAGTGACACCGATGTGGACAATCAATTCTAATTAGGACCAGGTGTTTCTAATTAGCGACAATCAAGGCTAATTAGGACCATATGTTTCTAATTATCAATTTAAGTGACACACGTGTGGACAATTAAGGCTAATTAGGACCTGGCGCCCCAAATCATCATTTTCAGTGGCACAGGTGTGACTAATCAAGGCTAATTAGGACCAGGCACACCTACTCTGCAATTTCAGTGGCACAGGTGTGGGCAATCAAGGCTAATTAGGACCAGGCGCGCCTAAATAGCAATTTCAGTGGCACAGATGTAGCCAATCAGACTAATTAGGAGCAGGAGCGCCTAATAAGCTATTTCCGTGGCATAGCTGTGGCCAACTAAGGCTAATTAGGACCAGGCGCACCTAATCAGCAATTTCAGTGGCACAGGTGTGGCCGTTCTAAGGTAATAAGCACCTGGCACGCCTAATCAGCACTTTCAGTGAAACAGGTGTGGCCAATCAAGGTCAACAAGGACCACGTGTTTCTAATCAGTGAAAACTAAGGCTAATTAGCTCCAGGTGTTTCTATTTACCAATTTCCGAGACACAGGTGTGGCCACTTAAGGCTAATTAGTACCAGGAGCTTCTAATCACCAATTTCATTGCCACAGGTGTGCCGAACCAAGGCTAATTTGCACTAGGTGCGTCTAATCAGCAATTTCAGTGGCACAAGTGTGGCCACTTAAGGCTAATTTGGACCAGACGCGCCTAATCAGCAGTTTCAGTGAAACAGGTGTGGACAATCAAGGCCAATTAGGACCACGTGTTTCTAATTAGCGAATACTAAGGCTAATTAGCACCAGGTGTTTCTAATTAACAATTTCAGCAACACAGGTACGGCCAATCAAAACTAACGAAGACCATGCGCACCTCATCAACAATTTACATGGCACCGGTGTGGCCAATGAAGGACAATTAGGACCAGGCATGCCTAATCAGCAATTTCAGTGGCACAGGTGTGCCCAATCAAGATTAATTAGGACCAGGCGCGCCTAATCAGCACTTTCAGTGGCACAGGTGTGGCCAGTATAGGCTAATTAGGACCAAGCTAGCACAATATTAATTTCAATGGCACAGGTTTGGCCAGTCAAGGCTAAATAGTACCAGGAGATTCTAATCCGCAATTTCAGTGCCACACATGTGGCAAATCAAGGCTAAATTGGACCAGGCGCGTCTAATCATCAATTGCAGTGGCACAGGTGTGGCCAATCAAGGCTAATTAGGACCAGGCGGGACTATTCAGCAATTTCAGTCGCACAGGTGTGGCCAATCAAGGCTAATAAGGAACAGGCACGCATAATCAGCGATTTCAGTGGTACAGGTGTGGCAAATCAAGGCTAATTAAGATCATGTGTTTCCAATTAGCGAAATCAAGGCTAATTAGCACCAGGAACCACTAATCAGCAATTTCAGAGGCCAAGGTGTGGCTAATCAAGGCTAATTAGGACCCTGCGCACCTAATCATCAATTTCTGTTGCACAGGTGTGGCCAATCAAGTCTAATTAGAACCAGGTGCACCTAATCAGCCATTTCAGTGAAACAGGTGTGTCCACTCAAGGCTAATTAGGTACTGGCATGAAAGATCAGCAATTTCCATTTCAAAGGTGTGACCTATCAAGGCTAATGACGATCTGACGCACCTAATCATCAATTTCTGTTGCACAGGTGTGGCCAATCAAGGCTAATTAGGACCAGGCACACCTACTCAGCACTTTCAGTGGCACAGGTGTGGCCAGTATAGGCTAATTAGGACCAAGCTAGCACAATATCAATTTCAATGGCACAGATGTGGCCAGTCAAGGCTAAATAGTACCAGGAGCTCCTAATCCGCAATTTCAGTGTCACACTTGTGGCAAATCAAGGCTAAATTGGACCAGGCGCGTCTAATCAGCAATTGCAGTGGCACAGGTGTGGCCAATCAAGGCTAATTAGGACCAGGCGGGACTAATCAGCAATTTCAGTCACACAGGTGTGGCCAATCAAGGCTAATAAGGAACAGGCACGCATAATCAGTGATTTCAGTGGCACAGGTGTGGCAAATCAAGGCTAATTAGGATCATGTGTTTCCAATTAGCGAAATCAAGGTTAATTAGCACCAGGCACCACTAATCAGCAATTTCAGTGGCCAAGATGTGCCTAATGAAGGCTAATTAGGACCATGCGCACCTAATCATCAATTTGTGTTACACGGGTGTGGCCAATCAAGTCTAATTAGAACCAGGTGTTCCTATTCAGCAATTTCAGTAGCACAGGTGTGGCCAATCAAGGCTAATTAGGACCAGGCAAATCTACTCAGCAATTTCAGTGGCACAGATGTGGGCAATCAAGGCTAATTAGGACCAGGCGTGCCTAATCAGCAATTTCAGTGGCACAGATGTAGCCAATCAGGCTAATTAGGAGCAGGAGTGCCTAATAAGCTATTTCCGTGGCATAGCTGTGGCCAACCAAGGCTAATTAGGACCAGGCGCACCTAATCAGCAATTTCAGTGGCACAGGTGTGCCCAATCAAGATTAATTAGGACCAAGCGCGCCTAATCAGCAAATTCAGTGGCAGAGGTTTGGCCAATGAAGGCCAATTAGGACCTGGCGCACCTAATCAGCACTTTCAGTGGCACAGGTGTGGCCAGTATAGGCTAATTAGTACCAAGCTAGCCCAATATCAATTTCAGTGGCACAGGTGTGGCCAGTCAAGGCTAAATAGTACCAGGAGCTTCTAATCCGCAATTTCAGTGCCACACATGTGGCCAATCAAGGCTAAATTGGACCAGGCGCTTCTAATCATCAATTGCAGTGGCACAGGTGTGGCCAATCAAGGCTAATTAAGACCAGGCAGGACTAATCAGCAATTTCAGTCGCACAGGTGTGGCCAATCAAAGCTAATTAGAAACAGGTACGCATAGTCAGCAATTTCAGTGGCACAGGTGTGGCAAATCAAGGCTAATTAGGATCATGTGTTTCCAATTAGCGAAATCAAGGCTAATTAGCACCAGGCACCACTAATCAGCAATTTCAGTGGCCAAGGTGTGGCTAATCAAGGTTAATTAGGACCATGCGCACCTAATCATCAATTTCTGTTGCACAGGTGTGGCCAATCAAGTCTAATTAGAACCAGGCGCACCTAATCAGCCATTTCAGTGACACAGGTGTGTCCATTCAAGGCTAATTAGGTACTGGCATGAAAGATCAGCAATTTCCATTTCAAAGGTATGACCTATCAAGGCTAATTAGGACCTGACGCACCTAATCATAAATTTCTGTTGCACAAGTGTGGCCAATCAGGTCTAATTAGAACCAGGCGCACCTAATCAGCCATTTCAGTGGCACAGGTGTGGCTAATCAAGGCTAATTTGGACCAGTGGCATCTAATTACCACTTTCAGTGACACAGGTGTGGCCAATCGGCTAATTAGTACCAGGTGCATCTAATTAGCAACTTCACTAACACAGGTGTGGACAATCAAGGCAAAATAGGACCAGGTGTTTCTAATTATTAATTTCAGTGACACTGATGTGGACAATCAATTCTAATTAGGACCAGGTGTTTCTAATTAGCAACAGTCAAGGCTAATTAGGACCAGGTGTTTCTAATTAGCTATTTCAGTGACACAGGTGTGGCCAATCAATGCTAATTAGGACCAGGTGTTTCTAATTAGCAATTTCAGTGACACAATTGTGGACAATCAAGGCTAATTAGAACCAGGTGCATCTAATCAGCAACTGTAGTGACACAGGTGTGGACAATCAAGGCTAATTAGTCCAGGTGCAAATAATCAGCAGTTTCAGTGGCACAGGTGTGGCCATTCAATGCTAATTAGGACCAGGCCCGCCTAATTAGCAATTTCAATGGCACAGATGTGGCCAATGAAGGCTAATTAGGAACAGGCATGCCTAATCAGCAATTTCAGTGGCACAGTTGTGGCCAACCAAAGCTAATTAGGACCAGGCGTGCCTAATCAGCAATTTCAGTGATACATTTGTGGCCAATCAATGCTAATTCGGACCAGGTGTGTCTAATTAGCTATTTCAATGACACAGGTGGGGCCATCAAGGCTAATTAGGACACGTACATCTAATTATCAATTTCAGTGACACAGGTGTGGACAATCAAGGCTAATTAGGATCAGGTGTTTCCAATTAGCAATTTCAGTGACACAGGTGTGGACAATCAAGGCTACTTACGACCAGGTGTTTCTAATTAGCGACAATCAAGGCTAATTAGGACCAGATGTTTCTAATTATCACTTTCAGTGACACAGGTGTGGACAATTAAGGCTAATTAGGACCTGGCGCCCCAAATCATCATTTTCAGTGGCACAGGTGTGACTAATCAAGGCTAATTAGGACCAGTAGCTTCTAATTTGCAATTTCAGTTCCACGGGTGTGGCCAATCAAGCCTAATTAGGAACAGGCGCGCCTAATCAGCAATTTCAGTGGCAGGTGTGTGGCCAATGAAGGCTAATGCGGACCAGGAGCGCATAATCAGCAATTTCAGTTTAACAGGTGTGGCTAATCAAGGTTAATTCGGACCATGTGCTTCTAATTAGCAATTTCAGTGACATGGGTATGGCCAATCAAGGCTAATGCGGACCAGGTGCGTCTAATTAGCATTTTCAGTGACACAGGTGTGGCCAATCAAGGCTAATTAGGATGAGGCGTGGCGATTCAGCAACTTCAGTTGCACAGGTGTGGCATATCAAGGCTAATTAGGACCAGGCATGCCTAATCAGCAACTTCAATTGCACAGGTGTGGCCAATCAAGACTAATTAGGACCAGGTGCGTCTAATTATATATTTTAGTGACTCAGGTGGGGCCAATAAAGGCTAATTATGATCAGGCGTGCCTAATCAGCAATTTCAGTGGCAGGGGTCTGGCCAATCAAGGCTAATAAGGACCAGGAGCGCCTAATCAGCAATTTCAGTTTAACAGGTGTGGCCAATCAATGCTAATTTAGACCAGGTGCGTCTAATTAGCAAGTTCAGTGACACGGGTGTGGCCAATCAAGGCTTATTCGGACCAGGTGCATATAATTAGCAAGTTCAGTGACACGGGTGTGGCCAATCAAGGCTAATTCGGACTTGGTGCGTCTAATTAGCATTTTCAGTGACACAGGTGTGGCCAATCAAGGCTAATTAGGACGAGGCATGCCGAATCAGCAACTTCAGTTGCACAGGTGTGGCATATCAAGGCTAATTAGGACCAGTCGTGCCTAATCAGCAACTTTAGAGGCAAGGGAGTGGCCAATCAAGGATAATTCGGACCAGGAGCTCCTAATTAGCAATTTCAGTGACACAGGTGTAGCAAATCAAGGCTACTTACGACCAGCTGATTCTAATTAGTGACAATCAAGGCTAATTAGGACCAGATGTTCGTATTTATCAATTTCAGTGACACAGGTGTGGACAATTAAGGCTAATTAGGACCTGGCGCCCCCAAATCATCATTTTCAGTGGCACAGGTGTGACTAATCAAGGCTAATTAGGACCAGGAGCGCCTAATCAGCAGTTTCAGTGAAACGGGTGTGGACAATCAAGGCCAATTAGGACCACGTGTTTCTAATTAGCGAATACTAAGGGTAATTAGCACCAGAGGTTTCTAATTAGCAATTTCAGCAACACAGGTGCGGCCAATCAAAGCTAACGAGGACCATGCGCACCTCATAAAGAATTAACGTGGCACCGGTGTGGCCAATAAAGGACAATTAGGACCAGGCATGACTAATCAGCCATTTCAGTGGCAGAGGTGTGGCCAATCAAGGCCAATTAGGACCTGACGCACCTAATCAGCACTTTCAGTGGCACAGGTGTGGCCAGTATAGGCTAATTAGGACCAAGCTAGCACAATATCAATTTCAATGGCACAGATGTGGCCAGTCAAGGCTAAATAGTACCAGGAGCTCCTAATCCGCAATTTCAGTGTCACACTTGTGGCAAATCAAGGCTAAATTGGACCAGGCGCGTCTAATCAGCAATTGCAGTGGCACAGGTGTGGCCAATCAAGGCTAATTAGGACCAGGCGAGACTAATCAGCAATTTCAGTCACACAGGTGTGGCCAATCAAGGCTAATAAGGAACAGGCACGCATAATCAGTGATTTCAGTGGCACAGGTGTGGCAAATCAAGGCTAATTAGGATCATGTGTTTCCAATTAGCGAAATCAAGGCTAATTAGCACCAGGCACCACTAATCAGCAATTTCAGTGGCCAAAGTGTGGCTAATCAAGGCTAATTAGGACCATGCGCACCTAATCATCAATTTCTGTTGCACAGGTGTGGCCAATCAAGTCTAATTAGAACCAGGCGCACCTAATCAGCCATTTCAGTGACACAGGAGTGTCCATTCAAGGCTAATTAGGTACTGGCATGAAAGATCAGCAATTTCCATTTCAAAGGTGTGACCTATCAAGGCTAATTAGGATCTGACGCACCCAATCATCAATTTCTGTTGCACAGGTGTGGCTAATCAAGACTAATTAGGACCAGGCACACCTACTCAGCAATTTCAGTGGCACAGGTGTGGGCAATCAAGGCTAATTAGGACCAGGCGCGCCTAATCAGCAATTTCAGTGGCACAGATGTAACCAATCAGGCTAATTAGGAACAGGAACGCCTAATAAGCTATTTCCGTGGCATAGCTGTGGCCAACCAAGGCTAATTAGGACCAGGCACACCTAATCAGCAATTTCAGTGGCACGGATGTGGCCGTTCAAGGCTAATTAGGAGCAGGTGTTTCCAATTAGCAATTTCTGTGACACAGGTGTGGACAATCAAGGCTACTTACGACCAGCTGCTTCTAATTAGCGACAATCAAGGCTAATTAGGACCAGATGTTTCTAATTATCACTTTCAGTGACACAGGTGTGGACAATTAAGGCTAATTAGGACCTGGCGCCCCAAATCATCATTTTCAGTGGCACAGGTGTGACTAATCAAGGCTAATTAGGACCAGTAGCTTCTAATTTGCAATTTCAGTTCCACAGGTGTGGCCAATCAAGACTAATTAGGACCAGGTGCGTCTAATTAGCTATTTTAGTGACATAGGTGTGGCCAATGAAGCCGAATTATGATCAGGCGCGTCTAATCAGCAATTTCAGTGGCAGGGGTGTGGCCAATGAAGGCAAATAAGGACCAGGAGCGCATAATCAGCAATTTCAGTTTAACAGGTGTGGCTAATCAAGGCTAATTCGGACCACGTGCTTCTAATTAGCAATTTCAGTGACATGGGTATGGCCAATCAAGGCTAATGCGGACCAGGTGCGTCTAATTAGCATTTTCAGTGACACAGGTGTGGCCAATCAAGGCTAATTAGGATGAGGCGTGGCGATTCAGCAACTTCAGTTGCACAGGTGTGGCATATCAAGGCTAATTAGGACCAGGCATGCCTAATCAGCAACTTCAGTTGCACAGGTGTGGCCAATCAAGACTACTTCGGACCCGGAGCTCCTAATTAGCAATTTAAGTGACACAGATGTAGCAAGTCATCTCTAATTCGGACCGAGTGCATCTAGTAAGCAATTTCAGTGGTAAAGATGTGGCCAATCAAGGCTAATTAGGACCAGGTGCATCTAATTAGCAATTTCAGTGACAAAGATGTGGCTAATCAAGGCTAATTAGGACCAGGAGCACATAATCAGCAATTTCAGTGGCACGGGTGTGGCCGTTCAAGGCTAATTAGTTACAGGCACGAGAGATCAGCAATTTCCATTTCAAAGGTGTGACCAATCAAGGCTAATTAGGACCTGACGCACCTCATCATCAATTTCTGCGGCACAGGTGTGGCCAATCAAGGCTAATTAGAACCACACGCACCTAATCAGCCATTTCAGTGGCACAGGTGTGGCTATTCAAGGCTAATTTGGACCAGGTGCATCTAATTACCACTTTCAGTGACCCAGGTGTGGCCAATCAAGGATAATTAAGACCAGGTGCGTCTCACTAGCAATTTCAGTGACACCGGTCTGGCCAATCAAGGCTAATTAGAACCAGGTGCGTCTAATTAGCATCTTCACTAATACAGGTGTGGACAATCAAGGCAAAATAGGACCAGGTGTTTCTAATTAGTAATTTCAGTGACACCGATGTGGACAATCAATTCTAATTAGGACCAGGTGTTTCTAATTAGCGACAATCAAGGCTAATTAGGACCAGATGTTTCTAATTATCAATTTCAGTGACACACGTGTGGACAATTAAGGCTAATTAGGACCTGGCGCCCCAAATCATCATTTTCAGTGGCACAGGTGTGACTAATCAAGGCTAATTAGGACCAGTTGCATCTAATTAGCAATTTCATTGACACAGGTGTGGCCAATCAAGACTAATTAGGACCAGGTGCGTCTAATTAGCTATTTTAGTGCCATAGGTGTGGCCAATCAAGCCTAATTTTGATCAGGCGTGCCTAATCAGCAATTTCAGTGGCAGGGGTCTGGCCAATCAAGGCTAATAAGGACCAGGAGCGCCTAATCAGCAATTTCAGTTTAACAGGTGTGGCCAATCAATGCTAATTCAGACCAGGTGCGTCTAAGTAGCAAGTTCAGTGACACGGGTGTGGCCAATCAAGGCTAATTCGGACCAGGTGTGTATAATTAGCAAGTTCAGTGACACGGGTGTGGCCAATCAAGGCTAATTCGGACTTGGTGCGTCTAATCAACATTTTCAGTGGCACAGGTGTGGCCAGTATAGGCTAATTAGTACCAACCTAGCCCAATATCAATTTCAGTGGCACAGGTGTGGCCAGTCAAGGCTAAATAGTACCAGGAGCTTCTAATCCGCAATTTCAGTGCCACACATGTGGCCAATCAAGGCTAAATTGGACCAGGCGCTTCTAATCATCAATTGCAGAGTCACAGGTGTGGCCAATCAAGGCTAATTAGGACCAGGCAGGACTAATCAGCAATTTCAGTCGCACAGGTGTGGCGAATCAAAGCTAATTAGGAACAGGTACGCATAATCAGCAATTTCAGTGGCACAGGTGTGGCAAATCAAGGCTAATTAGGATCATGTGTTTCCAATTAGCGAAATCAAGGCTAATTAGAACCAGGCACCACTAATCAGCCATTTCAGTGGCCAAGGTGTGGCTAATCAAGGTTAATTAGGACCATGCGCACCTAATCATCAATTTCTGTTGCACAGGTGTGGCCAATCAAGTCTAATTAGAACCAGGCGCACCTAATCAGCCATTTCAGTGACACAGGAGTGTCCATTCAAGGCTAATTAGGTACTGGCATGAAAGATGAGCAATTTCCATTTCAAAGGTGTGACCTATCAAGGCTAATTAGGACCTGACGCACCTAATCATCAATTTCTGTTGCACAAGTGTGTCCAATCAAGGCTAATTAGGACCAGGCACACCTACTCAGCAATTTCAGTGGCACAGGTGTGGGCACTCAAGGCTAATTAGGTACTGGCATGAATGATCAGCAATTTCCATTTCAAAGGTGTGACCTATCAAGGTTAAATAGGACCATGCGCACCTAATCATCAATTTCTGTTGCACAGGTGTGGCCAATAAAGTCTAATTAGAACCAGGCGCACCTAATCAGCCATTTCAGTGACACAGGTGTGTCCATTCAAGGCTAATTAGGTACTGGCATGAAAGATCAGGAATTTCCATTTCAAAGGTGTGACCAATCAAGGCTAATTAGGACCTGACGCACCTCATCATCAATTTCTGCGGCACAGGTGTGGCCAATCAAGGCTAATTAGAACCACACGCACCTAATCAGCCATTTCAGTGGCACAGGTGTGGCTATTCAAGGCTAATTTGGACCAGGTGCATCTAATTACCACTTTCAGTGACCCAGGTGTGGCCAATCAAGGATAATTAAGACCAGGTGCGTCTCACTAGCAATTTCAGTGACACAGGTCTGGCCAATCAAGGCTAATTAGAACCAGGTGCGTCTAATTAGCATCTTCACTAACACAGGTGTGGACAATCAAGGCAAAATAGGACCAGGTGTTTCTAATTAGTAATTTCAGTGACACCGATGTGGACAATCAATTCTAATTAGGACCAGGTGTTTCTAATTAGCGACAATCAAGGCTAATTAGGACCAGATGTTTCTAATTATCAATTTCAGTGACACACGTGTGGACAATTAAGGCTAATTAGGACCTGGCGCCCCAAATCATCATTTTCAGTGGCACAGGTGTGACTAATCAAGGCTAATTAGGACCAGTTGCATCTAATTAGCAATTTCAGTGACACAGGTGTGGCCAATCAAGACTAATTAGGACCAGGTGCGTCTAATTAGCTATTTTAGTGCCATAGGTGTGGCCAATCAAGCCTAATTTTGATCAGGCGCGCCTAATCAGCAATTTCAGTGGCAGGGGTCTGGCCAATCAAGGCTAATAAGGACCAGGAGCGCCTAATCAGCAATTTCAGTTTAACAGGTGTGGCCAATCAATGCTAATTCAGACCAGGTGCGTCTAAGTAGCAAGTTCAGTGACACGGGTGTGGCCAATCAAGGCTAATTCGGACCAGGTGTGTATAATTAGCAAGTTCAGTGACACGGGTGTGGCCAATCAAGGCTAATTCGGACTTGGTGCGTCTAATCAACATTTTCAGTGGCACAGGTGTGGCCAGTATAGGCTAATTAGTACCAACCTAGCCCAATATCAATTTCAGTGGCACAGGTGTGGCCAGTCAAGGCTAAATAGTACCAGGAGCTTCTAATCCGCAATTTCAGTGCCACACATGTGGCCAATCAAGGCTAAATTGGACCAGGCGCTTCTAATCATCAATTGCAGAGTCACAGGTGTGGCCAATCAAGGCTAATTAGGACCAGGCAGGACTAATCAGCAATTTCAGTCGCACAGGTGTGGCGAATCAAAGCTAATTAGGAACAGGTACGCATAATCAGCAATTTCAGTGGCACAGGTGTGGCAAATCAAGGCTAATTAGGATCATGTGTTTCCAATTAGCGAAATCAAGGCTAATTAGAACCAGGCACCACTAATCAGCCATTTCAGTGGCCAAGGTGTGGCTAATCAAGGTTAATTAGGACCATGCGCACCTAATCATCAATTTCTGTTGCACAGGTGTGGCCAATCAAGTCTAATTAGAACCAGGCGCACCTAATCAGCCATTTCAGTGACACAGGAGTGTCCATTCAAGGCTAATTAGGTACTGGCATGAAAGATGAGCAATTTCCATTTCAAAGGTGTGACCTATCAAGGCTAATTAGGACCTGACGCACCTAATCATCAATTTCTGTTGCACAAGTGTGTCCAATCAAGGCTAATTAAGACCAGGCACACCTACTCAGCAATTTCAGTGGCACAGGTGTGGGCACTCAAGGCTAATTAGGTACTGGCATGAATGATCAGCAATTTCCATTTCAAAGGTGTGACCTATCAAGGTTAATTAGGACCATGCGCACCTAATTATCAATTTCTGTTGCACAGGTGTGGCCAATAAAGTCTAATTAGAACCAGGCGCACCTAATCAGCCATTTCAGTGACACAGGTGTGTCCATTCAAGGCTAATTAGGTACTGGCATGAAAGATCAGGAATTTCCATTTCAAAGGTGTGACCAATCAAGGCTAATTAGGACCTGACGCACCTCATCATCAATTTCTGCGGCACAGGTGTGGCCAATCAAGGCTAATTAGGACCAGGCACACCTACTCAGCAATTTCAGTGGCACAGGTGTGGGCAATCAAGGCTAATTAGGACCAGGCACGCCTAATCAGCAAATTCAGTGGCACAGGTGTAACCAATCAGGCTAATTAGGAGCAGGAGCGCCTAATAAGCTATTTCCGTGGCATAGCTGTGGCCAACCAAGGCTAATTAGCACCAGGCGCACCTAATCAGCAATTTCAGTGGCATAGGTGTGGCCAATCTAAGGTAATAAGCACCTGGCATGCCTAATCAGCAGTTTCAGTGAAACAGGTGTGGCCAATCAAGGTCAACAAGGACCACGTGTTTCTAATCAGTGAAAACTAAGGCTAATTAGCTGCAGGTGTTTTTATTTACCAATTTCCGAGATACAGGTGTGGCCACTTAAGGCTAATTAGTACCAGGAGCTTCTAATCACCAATTTCATTGCCACAGGTGTGCCGAACCAAGGCTAATTTGCACTAGGCGTGTCTAATCAGAATTTCAGTGGGACAAGTGTGGCCAGTATAGGCTAATTAGGACCAAGCTAGCCCAATATCAATTTCAGTGGCACAGGTGTGGCCAGTCAAGGCTAAATAGTACCAGGAGCTTCTAATCCGCAATTTCAGTGCCACACATGTGGCCAATCAAGGCTAAATTGGACCAGGCGCTTCTAATCATCAATTGCAGTGGCACAGGTGTGGCCAATCAAGGCTAATTAGGACCAGGCAGGACTAATCAGCAATTTCAGTCGCACAGGTGTGGCCAATCAAGGCTAATAAGGAACAGGCACGCATAATCAGCGATTTCAGTGGCACAGGTGTGGCAAATCAAGGCTAATTAGGATCATGTGTTTCCAATTAGCGAAATCAAGGCTAATTAGCACCAGGCACCACTAATCAGCAATTTCAGTGGCCAAGGTGTGGCTAATCAAGGCTAATTAGGACCATGCGCACCTAATCATCAATTTCTGTTGCACAGGTGTGGAAAATAAAGTCTAATTAGAACCAGGCGCACCTAATCAGCCATTTCAGTGACACAGGTGTGTCCATTCAAGGCTAATTAGGTACTGGCATGAAAGATCAGCAATTTCCATTTCAAAGGTATGACCTATCAAGGCTAATTAGGACCTGACGCACCTAATCATCAATTTCTGTTGCACAAGTGTGGCCAATCAGGTCTAATTAGAACCAGGCGCACCTAATCAGCCATTTCAGTGGCACAGGTGTGGCTAATCAAGGCTAATTTGGACCAGTGGCATCTAATTACCACTTTCAGTGACACAGGTGTGGCCAATCGGCTAATTAGAACCAGGTGCATCTAATTAGCAACTTCACTAACACAGGTGTGGACAATCAAGGCAAAATAGGACCAGGTGTTTCTAATTAGTAATTTCAGTGACACTGATGTGGACAATCAATTCTAATTAGGACCAGGTGTTTCTAATTAGCGACAGTCAAGGCTAATTAGGACCAGGTGCTTCTAATTAGCTATTTCAGTGACACAGGTGTGGTCAATCAATGCTAATTAGGACCAGGTGTTTCTAATTAGCAATTTCAGTGACACAGGTGTGGATAATCAAGAATAATTAGGACCAGGTACGTGTAATTAGCAATTTCAGTGACACAATTGTGGACAATCAAGGCTAATTAGAACCAGGCCCGCCTAATCAGCAACTGTAGTGACACAGGTGTGGACAATCAAGGCTAATTAGTCCAGGTGCAAATAATCAGCAGTTTCAGTGGCACAGGTGTGGCCATTCAATGCTAATTAGGACCAGGCATGCCTAATCAGCAATTTCAGTGGCACAGGTGTGGCCAACCAAAGCTAATTAGGACCAGGCGTGCCTAATCAGCAATTTCAGTGATTCAGGTGTGGCCAATCAATGCTAATTCGGACCAGGTGCGTCTAATTAGCTATTTCAATGACACAGGTGGGGCCATCAAGGCTAATTAGGACACGTGCGTCTAATTATCAATTTCAGTGACACAGGTGTGGACAATCAAGGCTAATTAGGATCAGGTGTTTCCAATTAGCAATTTCAGTGACACAGGTGTGGACAATCAAGGCTACTTATGACCAGCTGCTTCTAATTAGCGACAATCAAGGCTAATTAGGATCAGTTGTTTCTAATTGTCACTTTCAGTGACACAGGTGTGGACAATTAAGGCTAATTAGGACCTGGCGCCCCAAATCATCATTTTCAGTGGCACAGGTGTGACTAATCAAGGCTAATTAGAACCAGTAGCTTCTAATTTGCAATTTCAGTGACACAGGTGTGACCAATCAAGACTAATTAGGACCAGGTGCGTCTAATTAGCTATTTTAGTGCCATAGGTGTAGCCAATCATGCCGAATTATGATCAGGCGCACCTAATCAGCAATTTCAGTGGCAGGGGTGTGGCCAATGAAGGCTAATAAGGACCAGGAGCGCATAATCAGCAATTTCAGTTTAACAGGTGTGGCTAATCAAGGCTAATTCAGACCACGTGCTTCTAATTAGCAATTTCAGTGACACGGGTATGGCCAATCAAGGCTAATGCGGACCAGGTGCTTCTAATTAGCATTTTCAGTGACACAGGTGTGGCCAATCAAGGCTAATTAGGATGAGGCGTGGCGATTCAGCAACTTCAGTTGCACAGGTGTGGCATATCAAGGCTAATTAGGACCAGGCATGCCTAATCAGCAACTTCAGTTGCACAGGTGTGGCCAATCAAGACTAATTCGGACCAGGAGCTCCTAATTATCAATTTCAGTGACACAGGTGTAGCAAGTCATGGCTAATTCGGACCGAGTGCGTCTAGTAAGCAATTTCAGTGGTAAAGATGTGGCCAATCAAGGCTAATTAGGACCAGATGCATCTAATTAGCAATTTCAGTGACAAAGATGTGGCCAATCAAGGCTAATTAGGACCAGGAGCACATAATCAGCAATTTCAGTGGCACGGGTGTGGCCATTCAAGGCTAATTAGTTACAGGCACGACAGATCAGCAATTTCCATTTCAAAGGTGTGACCAATCAAGGCTAATTAGGACCTGACGCACCTCATCATCAATTTCTGCGGCACAGGTGTGGCCAATCAAGGCTAATTAGAACCAGGTGCGTCTAATTAGCAACTTCACTAACACAGGTGTGGACAATCAAGGCAAAATAGGACCAGTTGTTTCTAATTAGTAATTTCAGTGACACCGATGTGGACAATCAATTCTAATTAGGACCAGGTGTTTCTAATTAGCGACAGTCAAGGCTAATTAGGACCAGGTGTTTCCAATTAGCAATTTCAGTGACACAGGTGTGGACAATCAAGGCTACTTACGACCAGCTGATTCTAATTAGCGACAATCAAGGCTAATTAGGACCATATGTTTCTAATTATCAATTTCAGTGACACAGGTGTGGACAATTAAGGCTAATTAGGACCTGGCGCCCCAAATCATCATTTTCAGTGGCACAGGTGTGACTAATCAAGGCTAATTAGGACCAGTTGCATCTAATTAGCAATTTCAGTGACACAGGTGTGGCAATCAAGACTAATTAGGACCAGGTGCGTCTAATTATATATTTTACTTACTCAGGTGTGGCCAATAAAGGCTAATTTTGATCAGGCATGCCTAATCAGCAATTTCAGTGGCAGGGGTCTGGCCAATCAAGGCTAATAAGGACCAGGGGCACCTAATCAGCAATTTCAGTTTAACAGGTGTTGCCAATCAATGCTAATTCAGACCAGGTGCGTCTAATGAGCAAGTTCAGTGACATGGGTGTGGCCAATCAAGGCTAATTCGGACATGGTGCGTCTAATTAGCATTTTCAGTGACACAGGTGTGTCCCATCAAGGCTAATTAGGACCAGGCATGCCGAATCAGCAACTTCAGTTGCACAGGTTTGGCATATCAAGGCTAATTAGGACCAGTCGTGCCTAATCAGCAACTTCAGAGGCAAGGGAGTGGCCAATCAAGGCTAATTCGGACCAGGAGCTCCTAATTAGCATTTTCAGTGACACAGGTGTAGCAAATCAAGGCTAACGCGGACCGGGTGCGTCTAGTGAGCAATTTCAGTGGTAAAGATGTGGTCAATCAAGGCTAATTAGGACCAGGTGTTTCTAATTATCAACAATCAAGGCTAATTAGCACCAGGCATTTCCAATCAGCAATTTCAGTGGCAGACGTGTGGCCAATCAAGGCTAATTAGGACCAGGCATGCCTAATCAGCAATTTCAGTGGCACAGGTGTGGCCAATCAAGGCTAATTAGGACCAGGCACGCCTAATCAGCCATTTCAGTGGCACAGATGTGGCCCATCAAGTCTAGTCAGGACCAGGCGGGCCTAATCTGCAATTTCAGTCGCACTTATGTGGCCAATCATGGCTAATTAGGACCAGGAGCACATAATCAGCAATTTCAGTGGCATTGGTGTGGCCAACCAAGGCTAATTAGGATCATGGGTTTCCAATGAGCGAAAATCAAGGCTAATGAGCACCAGGCACCCCTAATCAGCAATTTCAGTGGCACACGTGTGGCCATCAAGGCTAATTAGGACCAGGCACACCTATTCAGCAATTTCATTGGCACAGGTGTGTCCAATCAAGGCAAATTAGGACCAGGATTTTGTAATCAGCAATTTCAGAGGCACAAATGTGGCCAATCAAGGCTAATTTGGACCAGTCGCGAGTAATCAGCAATTTCAGTGTCTCAGCTCTGGCCAACCAAGTCTAATTAGGACCAGGCGAACCTAATCAGTAATTTCTGTGGCACAGATGTGGCCAATCAAGGCTAATTAGGACCAGGTGTTTCTAATTATCGACAATCAAGGCTAATGAGCACCAGGCATTAATAATCAGCAATTTCAGTGGCACACGAGTGGCCAACCAAGGCTAATTAGGATCATGTGTTTCCAATTAGCGAATATCAAGGCTAATTAGCACCAGGCGCACCTAATCAGCAATTTCAGTGGCACAGTTGTGGCCAAACTAGGCTAAATAGGACCAGGCGGGCCTAATCAGCAATTTCAATGGCACTGGTGTGGCCAGTCAAGGCTAATTAGGACCCAGCACGTTTATTCAGCAATTCCAGTGGCACGGGTGTGGCCAACCACAGGTAATTAAGTTCATGCATTTCTAATTAGCAAAAATCAAGGCTAATTAGCACCAGGCAACCATAATCAGCAATTTTAGCGGCACAGGTGTGGCCAATCAAGGCCAATTAGGGCCAGGCTGGCCTAATCAGCAACTTCAGGTGCACAGGTGTGGCCAATCAAGGCTAATTAGGATCAGGCGCACATAATCAGCAATTTCAGTGGCACAGGTTTGGCCAATCAACACTAATTAGGACCAGGTGTTTCTAATTATCGACAATCAAGGCTAATTAGCGCCAGGCGCACCTAATCAGCAATTTCAGTGGCACAGGTGTGGCCACTCAAGGCTAATTAGGACCAGGCGCGCCTAATCAGCAATTTCAGTGGCACAGCTGTGGCCAATCAAGTGTAATTAGGACCAGGCCCGCCTACTCAGCAATTTCACTGGCACAGGTGTGGCCAATCAAGGCTAATCAGGACCAGGAGTGCCTAATCAGCAGTTTCAGTGAAACAGGTGGGGAAATTAAGGCCAATGAGAACCACGTGTTTCTAATTAGCGAAAACTAAGGCTAATTAGCACCAGGTGTTTCTAATTAGCAATTTCAGCAATACAGGTGCGGCCAATAAAAGCTAATTAGGACCATGCGTTCCTCATCAACAATTTACGTGGCACCGGTGTGGCCAATGAAGGACAATTAGGACCAGGCATGCCTAATCAGCAATTTCAGTGGCACAGGTGTGGCCACTCAAGGCTAATTAGGACCAGGCGCGCCTAATCAGCAATTTCAGTGGCACAGCTGTGGCCAATCAAGTGTAATTAGGACCAGGCCCGCCTACTCAGCAATTTCACTGGCACAGGTGTGGCCAATCAAGGCTAATCAGGACCAGGAGTGCCTAATCAGCAGTTTCAGTGAAACAGGTGGGGAAATTAAGGCCAATGAGAACCACGTGTTTCTAATTAGCGAAAACTAAGGCTAATTAGCACCAGGTGTTTCTAATTAGCAATTTCAGCAATACAGGTGCGGCCAATCAAAGCTAATTAGGACCATGCGTTCCTCATCAACAATTTACGTGGCACCGGTGTGGCCAATGAAGGACAATTAGGACCAGGCATGCCTAATCAGCAATTTCAGTGGCACAGGTGTGGTCACTCAAGGCTAATTAGGACCAGGCGCGCCTAATCAGCAATTTCAGTGGCACAGGTGTGGCCACTCAAGGCTAATTAGGACCAGGCGTGCCTAATCAGCAATTTCAGTGGCACAGCTGTGGCCAATCAAGTGTAAATAGGACCAGGCCCGCCTACTCAGCAATTTCACTGGCACAGGTGTGGCCAATCAAGGCTAATCAGGACCAGGAGCGCCTAATCAGCAGTTTCAGTGAAACAGGTGTGGAAATTAAGGCCAATGAGAACCACGTGTTTCTAATTAGCGAAAACTAAGGCTAATTAGCACCAGGTGTTTCTAGTTAGCAATTTCAGCAATACAGGTGCGGCCAATCAAAGCTAATTAGGACCATGCGTTCCTCATCAACAATTTACGTGGCACCGGTGTGGCCAATGAAGGACAATTAGGACCAGGCATGCCTAATCAGCAATTTCAGTGGCACAGGTGTGGCCAGTGAAGGCTAATTAGGACCAGGCTAGCCCAAGAAGCAATTTCAGTGGCACAGGTGTGACCAGTCAAGGCTAATTAGTACCAGGTACATCTATTCAGCAATTTCAGTGACACAGTTGTGGCCAATCAAAGCTAATTTGGACCAGGTTCGTCTAATCAGCAATATCAGTGACATAGGTGTGGACAATCAAGGGTAATTAGGACCAGGTGCGAATAATCAGCAGTTTCAGTGGCACAAGTGTGGCCAATTAATGCTAATTAGGACGAGGCACGACTAATCAGCAAGTTCATTGGCACAGATGTGGCCAATCAAGGTTATTTCGGACCAGGTGTGCCTAATCAGCAATTTCAGCAGCACAGATGTGGCCAATCAAGCTATTTCGTACCAGGTGTTTCTAATCAGCCATTTCAGTGACACAGGTGTGGACAATTAATTCTAATTAGGACCAGGTGTTTATAATTTGCGACAATCAAGGCTAATTAGGAGCAGGTGATTCCAATTAGCAATTTCAGTGACACAGGTGTGGACAATCAAGGCTACTTACGACCAGGTGTTTCTAATTAGTGAAAATCAAGGATTATTAGAACCAGATGTTTCTAATTATCACTCTCAGTGTCACAGGTGTGGAAAATCAAGGGTAATTAGGACCAGGTGTTTAAATTAGCAATTTCAGTGACGCAGGTGTGGCCAGTCAATGCTAATTAGAAAGAGACGCACCTAATCAGCAATTTCAGTGTCATAGGTTTGGACAATCAAGACTCTTTAGGACCAGGCGGGCCAAATCAGCAACTTCACTTTCACAGGTGTGGCCAATCAAGGCTGATTAGGACCAGGCGTGCCTAATCAGCAATTTCTGTGTCACGGGCGTGGCTAATCAAGGCTAATTAGGACCAGGAACGCCTAATCAGCAATTTCAGTGTCATAGGTGTGGCCAATCAAGGCTTATTAGGACCAGGAGTGCCTTATCAGCAATATCAGTGGCACAGGGGTGGCCAATGAAGTGTAATTAAGACCAGGTGTTTCTAATTATCGACAATCAAGTCTAATTAGCACCAGGCATTTCTAATCAGCAATTTCTGTGTCACAGGTGTGGCCAATAAATGCTAATTAGGACCAGACACGCCTAATCAGCAATTTCACTGGCACAGGTGTGTCCAATCAAGGCTAATTAGGACCAGGCGCCAGTTATCAGCAGTTTCAGTGGCACAGGTTTGGCCAATCAAGGCTAATTAGGACCAGGTGTTTCTAATTATCAATAATCAAGGCTAATTAGCACCAGGCATTTCCAGTCAGCAATTTCAGTGGCACACGTGTGGCCAATCAAGGCTAATTAGGACCAGGCACGCCTAATCAGCAATTTCAGTGTCACTGGTGTGGCCAACCAAGGCTAATTAGGATCATGCGTTCCTTATCAGCGATTTCAGGGGCACAGGTGTGGCCAATCAAGGTTAATTAGGACCAGGTGTTTCTAATTAGAGACAATCAAGGCTAATTAGCACCAAGTGTTTCTATTCAGCAATTTCAGTAGCACAAGTGTTGGCAATCAAGATTAATTAGGCCCAGGCTTGCTTTATTAGCAATTAGAGTGTCAGAGGTGTGGCCAACCAAGGCTAATTAGGACCAGGTGTTTCTTGTCAGCAATTTCAGTGGCACAGGGGTGACCAATGAAGTGTAATTAAGACCAGGCGTGCCCAATCAGCAATTTCTCTGGCACAGGTGTGGCCAATCAAGGCTAAGTAGGACCAGGTGTTTCTAATCAGCAATTTCAGTGGCACAGCTGTGGCCAATCAAGTGTAATTAGGACCAGGCCCGCCTACTCAGCAATTTCACTGGCACAGGTGTGGCCAATCAAGGCTAATCAGGACCAGGAGTGCCTAATCAGCAGTTTCAGTGAAACAGGTGGGGAAATTAAGGCCAATGAGAACCACGTGTTTCTAATTAGCGAAAACTAAGGCTAATTAGCACCAGGTGTTTCTAATTAGCAATTTCAGCAATACAGGTGCGGCCAATCAAAGCTAATTAGGACCATGCGTTCCTCATCAACAATTTACGTGGCACCGGTGTGGCCAATGAAGGACAATTAGGACCAGGCATGCCTAATCAGCAATTTCAGTGGCACAGGTGTGGTCACTCAAGGCTAATTAGGACCAGGCGCGCCTAATCAGCAATTTCAGTGGCACAGGTGTGGCCACTCAAGGCTAATTAGGACCAGGCGTGCCTAATCAGCAATTTCAGTGGCACAGCTGTGGCCAATCAAGTGTAAATAGGACCAGGCCCGCCTACTCAGCAATTTCACTGGCACAGGTGTGGCCAATCAAGGCTAATCAGGACCAGGAGCGCCTAATCAGCAGTTTCAGTGAAACAGGTGTGGAAATTAAGGCCAATGAGAACCACGTGTTTCTAATTAGCGAAAACTAAGGCTAATTAGCACCAGGTGTTTCTAGTTAGCAATTTCAGCAATACAGGTGCGGCCAATCAAAGCTAATTAGGACCATGCGTTCCTCATCAACAATTTACGTGGCACCGGTGTGGCCAATGAAGGACAATTAGGACCAGGCATGCCTAATCAGCAATTTCAGTGGCACAGGTGTGGCCAGTGAAGGCTAATTAGGACCAGGCTAGCCCAAGAAGCAATTTCAGTGGCACAGGTGTGACCAGTCAAGGCTAATTAGTACCAGGTACATCTATTCAGCAATTTCAGTGACACAGTTGTGGCCAATCAAAGCTAATTTGGACCAGGTTCGTCTAATCAGCAATATCAGTGACATAGGTGTGGACAATCAAGGGTAATTAGGACCAGGTGCGAATAATCAGCAGTTTCAGTGGCACAAGTGTGGCCAATTAATGCTAATTAGGACGAGGCACGACTAATCAGCAAGTTCATTGGCACAGATGTGGCCAATCAAGGTTATTTCGGACCAGGTGTGCCTAATCAGCAATTTCAGCAGCACAGATGTGGCCAATCAAGCTATTTCGTACCAGGTGTTTCTAATCAGCCATTTCAGTGACACAGGTGTGGACAATTAATTCTAATTAGGACCAGGTGTTTATAATTTGCGACAATCAAGGCTAATTAGGAGCAGGTGATTCCAATTAGCAATTTCAGTGACACAGGTGTGGACAATCAAGGCTACTTACGACCAGGTGTTTCTAATTAGTGAAAATCAAGGATTATTAGAACCAGATGTTTCTAATTATCACTCTCAGTGTCACAGGTGTGGAAAATCAAGGGTAATTAGGACCAGGTGTTTAAATTAGCAATTTCAGTGACGCAGGTGTGGCCAGTCAATGCTAATTAGAAAGAGACGCACCTAATCAGCAATTTCAGTGTCATAGGTTTGGACAATCAAGACTCTTTAGGACCAGGCGGGCCAAATCAGCAACTTCACTTTCACAGGTGTGGCCAATCAAGGCTGATTAGGACCAGGCGTGCCTAATCAGCAATTTCTGTGTCACGGGCGTGGCTAATCAAGGCTAATTAGGACCAGGAACGCCTAATCAGCAATTTCAGTGTCATAGGTGTGGCCAATCAAGGCTTATTAGGACCAGGAGTGCCTTATCAGCAATATCAGTGGCACAGGGGTGGCCAATGAAGTGTAATTAAGACCAGGTGTTTCTAATTATCGACAATCAAGTCTAATTAGCACCAGGCATTTCTAATCAGCAATTTCTGTGTCACAGGTGTGGCCAATAAATGCTAATTAGGACCAGACACGCCTAATCAGCAATTTCACTGGCACAGGTGTGTCCAATCAAGGCTAATTAGGACCAGGCGCCAGTTATCAGCAGTTTCAGTGGCACAGGTTTGGCCAATCAAGGCTAATTAGGACCAGGTGTTTCTAATTATCAATAATCAAGGCTAATTAGCACCAGGCATTTCCAGTCAGCAATTTCAGTGGCACACGTGTGGCCAATCAAGGCTAATTAGGACCAGGCACGCCTAATCAGCAATTTCAGTGTCACTGGTGTGGCCAACCAAGGCTAATTAGGATCATGCGTTCCTTATCAGCGATTTCAGGGGCACAGGTGTGGCCAATCAAGGTTAATTAGGACCAGGTGTTTCTAATTAGAGACAATCAAGGCTAATTAGCACCAAGTGTTTCTATTCAGCAATTTCAGTAGCACAAGTGTTGGCAATCAAGATTAATTAGGCCCAGGCTTGCTTTATTAGCAATTAGAGTGTCAGAGGTGTGGCCAACCAAGGCTAATTAGGACCAGGTGTTTCTTGTCAGCAATTTCAGTGGCACAGGGGTGACCAATGAAGTGTAATTAAGACCAGGCGTGCCCAATCAGCAATTTCTCTGGCACAGGTGTGGCCAATCAAGGCTAAGTAGGACCAGGTGTTTCTAATCAGCAATTTCAGTGGCACAGCTGTGGCCAATCAAGTGTAATTAGGACCAGGCCCGCCTACTCAGCAATTTCACTGGCACAGGTGTGGCCAATCAAGGCTAATCAGGACCAGGAGTGCCTAATCAGCAGTTTCAGTGAAACAGGTGGGGAAATTAAGGCCAATGAGAACCACGTGTTTCTAATTAGCGAAAACTAAGGCTAATTAGCACCAGGTGTTTCTAATTAGCAATTTCAGCAATACAGGTGCGGCCAATCAAAGCTAATTAGGACCATGCGTTCCTCATCAACAATTTACGTGGCACCGGTGTGGCCAATGAAGGACAATTAGGACCAGGCATGCCTAATCAGCAATTTCAGTGGCACAGGTGTGGTCACTCAAGGCTAATTAGGACCAGGCGCGCCTAATCAGCAATTTCAGTGGCACAGGTGTGGCCACTCAAGGCTAATTAGGACCAGGCGTGCCTAATCAGCAATTTCAGTGGCACAGCTGTGGCCAATCAAGTGTAAATAGGACCAGGCCCGCCTACTCAGCAATTTCACTGGCACAGGTGTGGCCAATCAAGGCTAATCAGGACCAGGAGCGCCTAATCAGCAGTTTCAGTGAAACAGGTGTGGAAATTAAGGCCAATGAGAACCACGTGTTTCTAATTAGCGAAAACTAAGGCTAATTAGCACCAGGTGTTTCTAGTTAGCAATTTCAGCAATACAGGTGCGGCCAATCAAGCTAATTAGGACCATGCGTTCCTCATCAACAATTTACGTGGCACCGGTGTGGCCAATGAAGGACAATTAGGACCAGGCATGCCTAATCAGCAATTTCAGTGGCACAGGTGTGGCCAGTGAAGGCTAATTAGGACCAGGCTAGCCCAAGAAGCAATTTCAGTGGCACAGGTGTGACCAGTCAAGGCTAATTAGTACCAGGTACATCTATTCAGCAATTTCAGTGACACAGTTGTGGCCAATCAAAGCTAATTTGGACCAGGTTCGTCTAATCAGCAATATCAGTGACATAGGTGTGGACAATCAAGGGTAATTAGGACCAGGTGCGAATAATCAGCAGTTTCAGTGGCACAAGTGTGGCCAATTAATGCTAATTAGGACGAGGCACGACTAATCAGCAAGTTCATTGGCACAGATGTGGCCAATCAAGGTTATTTCGGACCAGGTGTGCCTAATCAGCAATTTCAGCAGCACAGATGTGGCCAATCAAGCTATTTCGTACCAGGTGTTTCTAATCAGCCATTTCAGTGACACAGGTGTGGACAATTAATTCTAATTAGGACCAGGTGTTTATAATTTGCGACAATCAAGGCTAATTAGGAGCAGGTGATTCCAATTAGCAATTTCAGTGACACAGGTGTGGACAATCAAGGCTACTTACGACCAGGTGTTTCTAATTAGTGAAAATCAAGGATTATTAGAACCAGATGTTTCTAATTATCACTCTCAGTGTCACAGGTGTGGAAAATCAAGGGTAATTAGGACCAGGTGTTTAAATTAGCAATTTCAGTGACGCAGGTGTGGCCAGTCAATGCTAATTAGAAAGAGACGCACCTAATCAGCAATTTCAGTGTCATAGGTTTGGACAATCAAGACTCTTTAGGACCAGGCGGGCCAAATCAGCAACTTCACTTTCACAGGTGTGGCCAATCAAGGCTGATTAGGACCAGGCGTGCCTAATCAGCAATTTCTGTGTCACGGGCGTGGCTAATCAAGGCTAATTAGGACCAGGAACGCCTAATCAGCAATTTCAGTGTCATAGGTGTGGCCAATCAAGGCTTATTAGGACCAGGAGTGCCTTATCAGCAATATCAGTGGCACAGGGGTGGCCAATGAAGTGTAATTAAGACCAGGTGTTTCTAATTATCGACAATCAAGTCTAATTAGCACCAGGCATTTCTAATCAGCAATTTCTGTGTCACAGGTGTGGCCAATAAATGCTAATTAGGACCAGACACGCCTAATCAGCAATTTCACTGGCACAGGTGTGTCCAATCAAGGCTAATTAGGACCAGGCGCCAGTTATCAGCAGTTTCAGTGGCACAGGTTTGGCCAATCAAGGCTAATTAGGACCAGGTGTTTCTAATTATCAATAATCAAGGCTAATTAGCACCAGGCATTTCCAGTCAGCAATTTCAGTGGCACACGTGTGGCCAATCAAGGCTAATTAGGACCAGGCACGCCTAATCAGCAATTTCAGTGTCACTGGTGTGGCCAACCAAGGCTAATTAGGATCATGCGTTCCTTATCAGCGATTTCAGGGGCACAGGTGTGGCCAATCAAGGTTAATTAGGACCAGGTGTTTCTAATTAGAGACAATCAAGGCTAATTAGCACCAAGTGTTTCTATTCAGCAATTTCAGTAGCACAAGTGTTGGCAATCAAGATTAATTAGGCCCAGGCTTGCTTTATTAGCAATTAGAGTGTCAGAGGTGTGGCCAACCAAGGCTAATTAGGACCAGGTGTTTCTTGTCAGCAATTTCAGTGGCACAGGGGTGACCAATGAAGTGTAATTAAGACCAGGCGTGCCCAATCAGCAATTTCTCTGGCACAGGTGTGGCCAATCAAGGCTAAGTAGGACCAGGTGTTTCTAATCAGCAATTTCAGTAGCACAGGTTTGGCCAATCAAGGCTAATTAGGACCAGGCACGCCTAATCAGCAATTTCTGTAGCACCGATGTGGCCATGAAGGCAAATCAGGACCAGGCACGCGTAATCAGCAATTTCAGTGGCACAGGTGTGGCCAATCAAGGCTAATTAGGACCAGGTGAGCCTAATCAGTAATTTCAGTGGCACAGGTGTGGCCAATCAAGGCTAATTAACACCAGGTGCTTCTCATTAGCAATTTCAGTAACAGAGGTGTGGCCAATCAAAGCTAATTAGGTACAGGTGCTTCTAAATAGCAATTTCAGGGACACATATGAGGCCAATCAAGGCTAATTAGGCCCAGTTGTTTCTAATTTGCAATTTCAGTGACACAGGTGTGGACAATCAAATCTACTTTCGACCAGGTGTTTCTAATTAGCAACAATCAAGGCTAATTAGGACCAGGCACACCTAATCAGCAAATTCATTGGCACAGGTGTGTCCAATCAAGGCAAATTAGGACCAGGATTTTGTAATCAGCAATTTCAGAGGCACAAATGTGGCCAATCAAGGCTAATCTGAACGAGGCGCGAGTAATGAGCAATTTCAGTGGCGCCGCTCTGGCCAACCAAGTCTAATTAAGACCAGGCGAACCTAATCAGCAATTTCTGTGTCACAGGCGTGGCCAATCAAGGCTAATTAGGACCAGGCACGCCTAATCAGCAATTTCAGTGTCATAGGTGTGGCCAATCAAGGCTAATTAGGACCAGGAGTGCCTTATCAGCAATATCAGTGGCACAGGGGTGGCCAATGAAGTGTAATTAAGACCAGGTATTTCTAATTATCGACAATCAAGGCTAATTAGCACCAGGCATTTCTAATCAGCAATTTCAGTGGCACAGCTGTGGCCAATCAAGTGTAAATAGGACCAGGCCCGCCTACTCAGCAATTTCACTGGCACAGGTGTGGCCAATCAAGGCTAATCAGGACCAGGAGCGCCTAATCAGCAGTTTCAGTGAAACAGGTGTGGAAATTAAGGCCAATGAGAACCACGTGTTTCTAATTAGCGAAAACTAAGGCTAATTAGCACCAGGTGTTTCTAGTTAGCAATTTCAGCAATACAGGTGCGGCCAATCAAAGCTAATTAGGACCATGCGTTCCTCATCAACAATTTACGTGGCACCGGTGTGGCCAATGAAGGACAATTAGGACCAGGCATGCCTAATCAGCAATTTCAGTGGCACAGGTGTGGCCAGTGAAGGCTAATTAGGACCAGGCTAGCCCAAGAAGCAATTTCAGTGGCACAGGTGTGACCAGTCAAGGCTAATTAGTACCAGGTACATCTATTCAGCAATTTCAGTGACACAGTTGTGGCCAATCAAAGCTAATTTGGACCAGGTTCGTCTAATCAGCAATATCAGTGACATAGGTGTGGACAATCAAGGGTAATTAGGACCAGGTGCGAATAATCAGCAGTTTCAGTGGCACAAGTGTGGCCAATTAATGCTAATTAGGACGAGGCACGACTAATCAGCAAGTTCATTGGCACAGATGTGGCCAATCAAGGTTATTTCGGACCAGGTGTGCCTAATCAGCAATTTCAGCGGCACAGATGTGGCCAATCAAGCTATTTCGTACCAGGTGTTTCTAATCAGCCATTTCAGTGACACAGGTGTGGACAATTAATTCTAATTAGGACCAGGTGTTTCTAATTTGCGACAATCAAGGCTAATTAGGAGCAGGTGTTTCCAATTAGCAATTTCAGTGACACAGGTGTGGACAATCAAGGCTACTTACGACCAGGTGTTTCTAATTAGTGAAAATCAAGGATTATTAGAACCAGATGTTTCTAATTATCACTCTCAGTGTCACAGGTGTGGAAAATCAAGGGTAATTAGGACCAGGTGTTTCAAATTCGCAATTTCAGTGACGCAGGTGTGGCCAGTCAATGCTAATTAGAAAGAGACGCACCTAATCAGCAATTTCAGTGTCATAGGTTTGGACAATCAAGACTCTTTAGGACCAGGCGGGCCAAATCAGCAACTTCACTTTCACAGGTGTGGCCAATCAAGGCTGATTAGGACCAGGCGTGCCTAATCAGCAATTTCTGTGTCACGGGCGTGGCTAATCAAGGCTTAATTAGGACCAGGAACGCCTAATCAGCAATTTCAGTGTCATAGGTGTGGCCAATCAAGGCTTATTAGGACCAGGAGTGCCTTATCAGCAATATCAGTGGCACAGGGGTGGCCAATGAAGTGTAATTAAGACCAGGTGTTTCTAATTATCGACAATCAAGGCTAATTAGCACCAGGCATTTCTAATCAGCAATTTCTGTGTCACAGGTGTGGCCAATAAATGCTAATTAGGACCAGGCACGCCTAATCACCAATTTCACTGGCACAGGTGTGGCCAATCAAGGCTAATTAGGACCAGGCGTGAGTTATCAGCAGTTTCAGTGGCACAGGTTTGGCCAATC
The DNA here is from genome assembly GCA_023101885.1 of Typhlomys cinereus. Lineage (NCBI taxonomy): Eukaryota > Metazoa > Chordata > Mammalia > Rodentia > Platacanthomyidae > Typhlomys > Typhlomys cinereus. Next base: position 1,156,570 of record JALPQD010000435.1, on the reverse strand, counting down.
AAGGCTAATTAGGACCAGGTGTTTCTAATTATCAACAATCAAGGCTAATTAGCACCAGGCATTTCCAATCAGCAATTTCAGTGGCAGACGTGTGGCCAATCAAGGCTAATTAGGACCAGGGACTCCTAATCAGAAATTTCAGGGGCACAGGTGTGGCCAATCAAGGTTAATTAGGAACAGGTTTTTCTAATTAGAGACAATCAAGGCTAATTAGCACCAAGTGTTTCTATTCAGCAATTTCAGTAGCACAAGTGTTGGCAATCAAGATTAATTAGGCCCAGGCTTGCTTTATTTGCAATTAGAGTGTTAGAGGTGTGGCCAACCAAGGCTAATTAGGACCAGGTGTTTCTTGTCAACAATTTCAGTGGCACAGGGGTGACCAATGAAGTGTAATTAAGACTAGGCGTGCCCAATCAGCAATTTCTCTGGCACAGGTGTGGCCAATCAAGGCTAAGTAGGACCAGTTGTTTCTAATCAGCAATTTCAGTAGCACAGGTTTGGCCAATCAAGGCTAATTAGGACCAGGCGCGCCTAATCAGCAATTTCTGTAGCACCGATGTGGCCTTGAAGGCAAATCAGGACCAGGCACGCGTAATCAGCAATTTCAGTGGCACAGGTGTGGCCAATCAAGGCTAATTAGGACCAGGTGAGCCTAATCAGTAATTTCAGTGGCACAGGTGTGGCCAATCAAGGCTAATTAACACCAGGTGCTTCTCATTAGCAATTTCAGTTACAGAGGTGTGGCCAATCAAAGCTAATTAGGTACAGGTGCTTCTAAATAGCAATTTCAGGGACACATATGAGGCCAATCAAGGCTAATTAGGCCCAGTTGTTTCTAATTTGCAATTTCAGTGACACAGGTGTGGACAATCAAATCTACTTTCGACCAGGTGTTTCTAATTAGCAACAATCAAGGCTAATTAGGACCAGGCACACCTAATCAGCAAATTCATTGGCACAGGTGTGTCCAATCAAGGCAAATTAGGACCAGGATTTTGTAATCAGCAATTCAGAGGCACAAATGTGGCCAATCAAGGCTAATTTGAACGAGGCGCGAGTAATGAGCAATTTCAGTGGCGCCGCTCTGGCCAACCAAGTCTAATTAAGACCAGGCGAACCTAATCAGCAATTTCTGTGTCACAGGCGTGGCCAATCAAGGCTAATTAGGACCAGGCACGCCTAATCAGCAATTTCAGTGTCATAGGTGTGGCCAATCAAGGCTAATTAGGACCAGGAGTGCCTTATCAGCAATATCAGTGGCACAGGTGTGGCCAATGAAGTGTAATTAAGACCAGGTATTTCTAATTATCGACAATCAAGGCTAATTAGCACCAGGCATTTCTAATCAGCAATTTCAGTGGCACAGCTGTGGCCAATCAAGTGTAAATAGGACCAGGCCCGCCTACTCAGCAATTTCACTGGCACAGGTGTGGCCAATCAAGGCTAATCAGGACCAGGAGCGCCTATTCAGCAGTTTCAGTGGCACAGGTTTGGCCAATCAAGGCTAATTAGGACCAGGTGTTTCTAATTATCAACAATCAAGGCTAATTAGCACCAGGCATTTCCAATCAGCAATTTCAGTGGCACACGTGTGGCCAATCAAGGCTAATTAGGACCAGGCACGCCTAATCAGCAATTTCAGTGGCACAGGTGTGGCCAATCAAGGCTAATTAGGACCAGGCACGCCTAATCAGCCATTTCAGTGGCACATATGTGGCCAATCAAGTCTAGTCAGGACCAGGCGGGCCTAATCTGCAATTTCAGTCGCACTTATGTGGCCAATCAAGGCTAATTAGGACCAGGTGTTTCTAATTATCGACAATCAAGGCTAATTAGCACCAGGCATTAATAATCAGCAATTTCAGTGGCACACGAGTGGCCAACCAAGGCTAATTAGGATCATGTGTTTCCAATTAGCGAATATCAAGGCTAATTAGCACCAGGCGCACCTAATCAGCAATTTCAGTGGCACAGTTGTGGCCAAACTAGTCTAAATAGGACCAGGCGGGCCTAATCAGCAATTTCAATGGCACTGGTGTGGCCAGTCAAGGCTAATTAGGACCCAGCACGTTTATTCAGCAATTCCAGTGGCACGGGTGTGGCCAAACACAGGTAATTAAGTTCATGCATTTCTAATTAGCAAAAATCAAGGCTAATTAGCACCAGGCAACCATAATCAGCAATTTTAGCGGCACAGGTGTGGCCAATCAAGGCCAATTAGGACCAGGAGTGCCTAATCAGCAGTTTCAGTGGCACAGGTGTGGCCAATCAAGGCAAATTAGGGCCAGGCTGGCCTAATCAGCAACTTCAGGTGCGCAGGTGTGGCCAATCAAGGCTAATTAGGATCAGGCGCACATAATCAGCAATTTCAGTGGCACAGGTTTGGCCAATCAACACTAATTAGGACCAGGTGTTTCTAATTATCGACAATCAAGGCTAATTAGCGCCAGGCGCACCTAATCAGCAATTTCAGTGGCACAGGTGTGGCCACTCAAGGCTAATTAGGACCAGGCGCGCCTCATCAGCAATTTCAGTGGCACAGCTGTGGCCAATCAAGTGTAATTAGGACCAGGCCCGCCTACTCAGCAATTTCACTGGCACAGGTGTGGCCAATCAAGGCTAATCAGGACCAGGAGCGCCTAATCAGCAGTTTCAGTGAAACAGGTGTGGAAATTAAGGCCAATGAGAACCACGTGTTTCTAATTAGCGAAAACTAAGGCTAATTAGCACCAGGTGTTTCTAATTAGCAATTTCAGCAATACAGGTGCGGCCAATCAAAGCTAATTAGGACCATGCGTTCCTCATCAACAATTTACGTGGCACCGGTGTGGCCAATGAAGGACAATTAGGACCAGGCATGCCTAATCAGCAATTTCAGTGGCACAGGTGTGGCCAGTGAAGGCTAATTAGGACCAGGCTAGCCCAAGAAGCAATTTCAGTGGCACAGGTGTGACCAGTCAAGGCTAATTAGTACCAGGTACATCTATTCAGCAATTTCAGTGACACAGTTGTGGCCAATCAAAGCTAATTTGGACCAGGTTCGTCTAATCAGCAATATCAGTGACATAGGTGTGGACAATCAAGGGTAATTAGGGACCAGGTGCGAATAATCAGCAGTTTCAGTGGCACAAGTGTGGCCAATTAATGCTAATTAGGACGAGGCACGACTAATCAGCAAGTTCATTGGCACAGATGTGGCCAATCAAGGTTATTTCGGACCAGGTGTGCCTAATCAGCAATTTCAGCGGCACAGATGTGGCCAATCAAGCTATTTCGTACCAGGTGTTTCTAATCAGCCATTTCAGTGACACAGGTGTGGACAATTAATTCTAATTAGGACCAGGTGTTTCTAATTTGCGACGATCAAGGCTAATTAGGAGCAGGTGTTTCCAATTAACAATTTCAGTGACACAGGTGTGGACAATCAAGGCTACTTACGACCAGGTGTTTCTAATTAGTGAAAATCAAGGATTATTAGAACCAGATGTTTCTAATTATCACTCTCAGTGTCACAGGTGTGGAAAATCAAGGGTAATTAGGACCAGGTGTTTCAAATTCGCAATTTCAGTGACGCAGGTGTGGCCAGTCAATGCTAATTAGAAAGAGACGCACCTAATCAGCAATTTCAGTGTCATAGGTTTGGACAATCAAGACTCTTTAGGACCAGGCGGGCCAAATCAGCAACTTCACTTTCACAGGTGTGGCCAATCAAGGCTGATTAGGACCAGGCCGTGCCTAATCAGCAATTTCTGTGTCACGGGCGTGGCTAATCAAGGCTAATTAGGACCAGGAACGCCTAATCAGCAATTTCAGTGTCATAGGTGTGGCCAATCAAGGCTTATTAGGACCAGGAGTGCCTTATCAGCAATATCAGTGGCACAGGGGTGGCCAATGAAGTGTAATTAAGACCAGGTGTTTCTAATTATCGACAATCAAGTCTAATTAGCACCAGGCATTTCTAATCAGCAATTTCTGTGTCACAGGTGTGGCCAATAAATGCTAATTAGGACCAGGCACGCCTAATCAGCAATTTCACTGGCACAGGTGTGGCCAATCAAGGCTAATTAGGACCAGGCGTGAGTTATCAGCAGTTTCAGTGGCACAGGTTTGGCCAATCAAGGCTAATTAGGACCAGGTGTTTCTAATTATGAACAATCAAGGCTAATTAGCACCAGGCATTTCCAATCAGCAATTTCAGTGGCACACGTGTGGCCAATCAAGGCTAATTAGGACCAGGCACTCCTAATCAGCAATTTCAGGGGCACAGGTGTGGCCAATCAAGGTTAATTAGGAACAGGTGTTTCTAATTAGAGACAATCAAGGCTAATTAGCACCAAGTGTTTCTATTCAGCAATTTCAGTAGCACAAGTGTTGGCAATCAAGATTAATTAGGCCCAGGCTTGCTTTATTAGCAATTAGAGTGTCAGAGGTGTGGCCAACCAAGGCTAATTAGGACCAGGTGTTTCTTGTCAGCAATTTCTGTGGCACAGGGGTGACCAATGAAGTGTAATTAAGACCAGGCGTGCCCAATCAGCAATTTCTCTGGCACAGGTGTGGCCAATCAAGGCTAATTAGAACCAGGTACATCTAATCAGCAATTTCAGTGACACAGGTGTGGACAATCAAGGCTAATTAGGAGCAGGTTCGTCTAATCAGCAATCGCAGTGATACAGGTGTGGACAATCAAGGGTAATAAGGACCAGGTGCGAATAATCAGCAGTTTCAGTAGCACAGGTGTGGCCAAGTAATGCTAATTGGGACCAGGCGCACCTAATCAGCAATTTCAGTGGCAGAGATGTGGCCAATCAAGGCTACTTCGGACCAGGTGCGTCTAATTAGCAATTTCACTGGCACAGTTGTGGCCAATCAAGGCTAATTAGGACCAGGCACGCATTATCAGCAATTTCAGTGGCACGGGTGTGGCCAATCAAGGCTAATAAGGGCCAGGAGCGTTTAATCAGCAATTTCAGTGGCACGGGTGTAGCCAATCTAGGCTAATTAGGACCAGGTGCTACTAATTAGCAATTTCAGTGACAAGGGTGTGGCCAATCAAGGCTAATTAGGACCAGGTGCTTCTATTTAGCAATTTCAATGACACATGGGTGAACAATTAATTCTAATTAGGTCCAGGTGTTTCTAATTAGGAATTTCAGTGACAGAAGTGTGGCCAAGCAAAGCTAATTAGGACTAGGTGATTCTAAATAGCAATTTCAGTGACACAGGTCTGGCCAATCAAGGCTCATTAGGACCAGGTGCTTCAAGTTAGATATTATAGTGACAAACGTGTGGCCAATGAAGGCTAATTAGGAACAGGCACGATTACTCAGTAATTTCAGTGGCACAGGTTTGGCCAATCAAGGCTAATTAGGACCAGGCGTGCCTAATCACCAATTTCGGTGGCACAGTTGTGGACAATCAAGGCTAATTAGAACCAGGTACATCTAATCAGCAATTTCAGTGATGAAGTTGTGGACAATCAAGGCTAATTTGGACCAGGTTCGTCTAATCAGCAATATCAGGGACACAGGTGTGGACAATCAAGGGTAATTAGGACCAGGTACGAATAATCAGCAGTTTCAGTGGCTCAGGTGTGGCCAATTAATGCTAATTAGGACAAGGCGCGCCAAATCAGCAACTTCATTGGCACAGATGTGCCCAATCAAGGCTATTTCATACCAGGTGCGTCTATTTAGCGATGTGAATGACACAGGTGTGGACAATTAATTCTAATTAGGACCAAGTATTTCTCATTGTCAATTTCAGTGACACAGGTGTGGCCAATCAAGGGTAATTCGGATCAGGTGCGTCTAATTAGCAATTTCAGTGACACATGTGTGGCCAATCAAGGCTAATTAGGACCAGGTGCTTCTAATTAGCAATTTTAGTGACACAGGTGTGGACATTCAAGGCTAATTAGGACCAGGTGTTTCTAATTAACAATTTCAGTGACACATGTGTGGACAATCAAGGCTAATTAGGACCAGTTGCGTCTACTTAGGATTTTCAGTGACACAGGCGTGGCCAGTCAATGCTAATTAGGACCAGCTGTGCCTACTCAGCAATTTCAGTGGCAAAGTTGTGGCCAATCAAGGATAATTAGCAACAGGTGCTTCTAGTTAGCCATTTCAGTCACAGAGGTGTGGCCAATCAAAGCTAATTAGGAACAGGTGCTTCTAAATAGCAATTTCAGTGACACAGGTGTGTCCAATCAACGTAATTAGGCCCAGTTTTTTCTAATTAGCAATTTCAGTGGCACAGGTGTGGCCAATCAAGGCTAATTATGTCAAGGAGCACCTAATCCGCAATTTCAGTTGCACAGGTGTGGCCAATCAAGGCTAATAAGAACCAGGAGCGCTTAATCAGCAATTTCAGTGACACGGGTGTGGCCAATCTAGGCTAATTAGGACCAGGTGCTTCTATTTAGCAATTTCAATGACACAGGGTGAACAATTAATTCTAATTAGGACCAGGTGTTGCTAAATAGCAATTTCAGTGACACAGGTCTGGCCATTCAGGCTCATTAGGACCAGGTGCTTCAAGTTAGATATTATAGAGACACAGGTGTGACCAATGAAGGCTAATTAGGACCAGGAACGCCTACTCAGCCATTTCAGTTTCAAGGGTGTGGCCAATCAAGGCTAATTAAAACCAGGCGCACCGAATCAGCCATTTCACTGGCACAGGTGTGGCCACTCAAGGCTTATTAGGACCAGGCGTGCCCAATCAGGCATTTCATGGCACAGGTGTGGCCAATCAGGACTAATTAGGATGCAGCGAGCCTAATCAGCAATTTCAGTGACACATGTGTGGCTAATGAAGGCTAATTAGGACGAGGCGCACCTATTTAGCAATTTCAGTGGCACAGGTGTGGCCAATAGAGGCTAATTAGGGTCAGGCGCACCTAATGTGCAATTTCAGTGGCAGGGGTGTGGCCAATCAAGGCTAATAAGGACCAGGAGCGCCTAATCAGCAATTTCAGTGACACGGGTGTAGCCAATCAGGACTAATTCGGACCAGGTGCATCTAATTAGCAATTTCAATGACACGGGTGTGGCCAATCTAGGCTAATTAGGACCAGGTTCAACTAATTAGCAATTTCAGTGACAAGGGTGTGGCCAATCAAGGCTATTTAGGAAAAAGCACATCTAATTAGAAATTTCAATGACACAGGTGTGGACAATTAATTCTAATTAGGACCAGATATTTCTCATTGTCAATTTCAGTGACACAGATGTGGCCAATCAAGGGTAATTCGGATCAGGTGCGTCTAATTAGCAATTTCAGTGACATGCGTATGGCCAATCAAGGCTAATTAGGACCAGGGGCGTCTAAATAGCACTTTCAGTGACACAGGTGTGGCCAATCAAGGCTACTTAGGACCAGGTGCTTCTAATTAGCAATTTTAGTGACACAGGTGTGGACATTCAAGGCTAATTAGGACCAGGTGTTTCTAATTAACAATTTCAGTGACACATGTGTGGACAATCAAGGCTAATTAGGACCAGGTGTTTCTAAATATTGAAAATCAATGCTAATTCGTACCGGGTGTTTCTAATTAGCAATTTCAGTGACACGGGTGTGGCCAATCAAGGCTAATTAGGACCAGTTGCGACAACTTAGCATTTTCAGTGACACAGGCGTGGCCAATCAATGCTAATTAGGACCAGCTGTGCCTACTCAGCAATTTCAGTGGCAAAGGTGTGGCCAATCAAGGATAATTAGCAACAGGTGCTTCTAGTTAGCCATTTCAGTCACAGAGGTGTGGCCAAACAAAGCTAATTAGGAACAGGTGCTTCTAAATAGCAATTTCAGTGACACAGGTGTGTCCAATCAAGAGTAATTAGGCCCAGTTTTTTCTAATTAGCAATTTCAGTGGCACAGGTGTGGCCAATCAAGGCTAATTATGTCAAGGAGCGCCTAATCCGCAATTTCAGTTGCACAGGTGTGGCCAATCAAGGCTAATAAGAACCAGGAGCGCTTAATCAGCAATTTCAGTGACACGGGTGTGGCCAATCTAGGCTAATTAGAACCAGGTGCTACTAATTAGCAATTTCAGTGACAAGGGTGTGTCCAATCAAGGCTAATTAGGTCCAGATGCTCCTATTTAGCAATTTCAATAACACAGGGTGAACAATTAATTCTAATTAAGACCAGGTATTTCTAATTAGGAATTTCAATGAGAGAAGTGTGGCCAATCAAAGCTAATTAGGACTAGGTGCTTCTAAATAGCAATTTCAGTGACACAGGTCTGGCCAATCAAGGCTCATTAGGACCAGGTGCTTCAAGTTAGATATTATAGTGACACAGGTGTGGCCAATGAAGGCTAATTAGGACTAATTAGGATCAGGCGCGCCTAATGTGCAATTTCAGTGGCAGGGGTGTGTCCAATCAAGGCTAATAAGAACCAGGAGCGCTTAATCAGCAATTTCAGTGACACGGGTGTGGCCAATCAAGGCTAATTAGGACCAGTTGCGTCTACTTAGCATTTTCAGTGACACAGGCGTGGCCAATCAATGCTAATTAGGACCAGCTGTGCCTACTCAGCAATTTCAGTGGCAAAGGTGTGGCCAATCAAGGATAATAGACAACAGGTGCTTCTAGTTAGCCATTTCAGTCTCAGAGGTGTGGCCAAACAAAGCTAATTAGGAACAGGTGCTTCTAAATAGCAATTTCAGTGACACAGGTCTGGCCAATCAAGGCTCATTAGGACCCGGTGCTTCAAGTTAGATATTATAGTGACACAGGTGTGGCCAATGAAGGCTAATTAGGACCAGTCACGTCTACTCAGCAATTTCAGTGGCACAGGTGTGGTCAATCAAGGCTAATTAGGACCAGGCGCGCATAATCACCAATTTCGGTGGCACAGTTGTGGACAATCAAGGCTAATTATAACCAGGTACATCTAATCAGCAATTTCAGTGACACAGTTGTGGACAATCAAGGCTAATTAGAACCAGGTACATCTAATCAGCAATATCTGTGACACAGGTGTGGACAATCAAGGGTAATTAGGACCAGGTGCGAATAATCAGCAGTTTCAGTGGCACAGGTGTGGCCAATTAATGCTAATTAGGACGAGGCACGCCTAATCAGCAATTTCAGTGGCACAGATGTGCCCAATCAAGGCTATTTCGGACCAGGTGCGTCTAATTGGCAATGTGAATGACACAGATGTGGACAATTAATTCTAATTAGGACCACGTGTTTCTAATTAGCGACAATCAAGATTAATTAGAACCAGGTGTATCCAGTTAGCAATTTCAGTGACAAAGGGTGAACAATTAATTCTAATTAGGACCAGGTGTTTGTAATTAGGAATTTCAATGAGAGAAGTGTGGCCAATCAAAGCTAATTAGGACTAGGTGCTTCTAAATAGCAATTTCAGTGACACAGGTCTGGCCAATCAAGGCTCATTAGGACCAGGTGCTGCAAGTTAGATATTATAGTGACACAGGTGTGGCCAATGAAGGCTAATTAGGACCAGTCACGTCTACTCAGCAATTTCAGTTGCACAGGTGAGGCCAATCAAGGCTAATTAGGACCAGGCGCGCCTAATCACCAATTTCGGTGGCACAGTTGTGGACAATCAAGGCTAATTAGAACCAGGTACATCTAATCAGCAATTTCAGTGACACAGTTGTGGACAATCAAGGCTAATTAGAACCAGGTACATCTAATCAGCAATATCTGTGACACAGGTGTGGACAATCAAGGGTAATTAGGACCAGGTGCGAATAATCAGCAGTTTCAGTGGCACAGGTGTGGCCAATTAATGCTACTTAGGACGAGGCACGCCTAATCAGCAATTTCAGTGGCACAGATGTGCCCAATCAAGGCTATTTCGGACCAGGTGCGTCTAATTAGCAATGTGAATGACACAGATGTGGACAATTAATTCTAATTAGGACCATGTGTTTCTAATTAGCGACAATCAAGATTAATTAGAACCAGGTGTATCCAGTTAGCAATTTCAGTGACACAGGTGGGGACAATCAAGGCTAATTAGGACCAGGAGCGCCTAATCAGCCATTTCAGTTTCAAGGGTGTCGCCAATCAAGGCTAATTAAAACCAGGCGCACTGAATCAGCCATTTCACTGGCACAGGTGTGGCCAATCAAGGCTTATTAGGACCAGGCGTGCCCAATCAGGCATTTCATGGCACAGGTGTGGCCAATCAGGACTAATTAGGATGCAGCGAGCCTAATCAGCAATTCAGTGACACATGTTGTGGCTAATGAAGGCTAATTAGGACGAGGCGCGCCTATTAGCAATTTCAGTGGCACAGGTGTGGCCAATAGAGGCTAATTAGGATCAGGCGCGTCTAATGTGCAATTTCAGTGGCAGGGGGTGTGGCAATCAAGGCTAATAAGGACCAGGAGCGCCTAATCAGCAATTTCAGTGACACGGGTATAGCCAATCAAGACTAATTCGGACCAGGTGCGTCTAATTAGCAATTTCAATGACACGGGTGTGGCTAATCTAGGCTAATTAGGAGCAGTTCAACTAATTAGCAATTTCAGTGGACAAGGGTGTGTCCAATCAAGGCTATTTAGGAACAAGCACGTCTAATTAGGAAATTTCAGTGACACAGGTATGGACAATTAATTCTAATTAGGACCAGGTCTTTCTCATTGTCAATTTCAGTGACACAGGTGTGGCCAATCAAGGGTAATTCGGATCAGGTGCGTCTAATTAGCAATTTCAGTGACATGGGTGTGGCCAATCAAGGCTAATTAGGACCATGGGCGTCTAAATAGCACTTTCAGTGACACAGGTGTGGCCAATCAAGGCTACTTAGGACCAGGTGCTTCTAATTAGCAATTTTAGTGACACAGGTGTGGACATTCAAGGCTAATTAGGACCAGGTGTTCTAATTAACAATTTCAGTGACACAGGTGTGGACAATCAAGGCTAATTAGGACCAGGTGTTTCTAATTATTGAAAATCAATGCTAATTCGTACCAGGTGTTTCTAATTAGCAATTTCAGTGACACGGGTGTGGCCAATCAAGGCTAATTAGGACCAGTTGCGTCTACTTAGCATTTTCAGTGACACAGGCGTGGCCAGTCAATGCTAATTAGGACCAGGTGTGCCTTACTCAGCAATTTCAGTGGCAAAGTTGTGGCCAATCAAGGATAATTAGCAACAGGTGCTTCTAGTTAGCCATTTCAGTCACAGAGGTGTGGCCAATCAAAGCTAATTAGGAACAGGTGCTTCTAAATAGCAATTTCAGTGACACAGGTGTGTCCAATCAAGAGTAATTAGGCCCAGTTTTTTATAATTAGCAATTTCAGTGGCACAGGTGTGGCCAATCAAGGCTAATTATGTCAAGGAGCGCCTAATCCGCAATTTCAGTTGCACAGGTGTGGCCAATCAAGGCTAATAAGAACCAGGAGCGCTTAATCAGCAATTTCAGTGACACGGGTGTGGCCAATCTAGGCTAATTAGGACCTGGTGCTACTAATTAGCAATTTCAGTGACAAGGGTGTGGCCAATCGAGGCTAATTAGGGCCAGGTGCTTCTATTTAGCAATTTCAATGACACAGGGTGAACAATTAATTCTAATTAGGACCAGGTGTTTCTAATAGGAATTTCAATGAGAGAAGTGTGGCCAATCAAAGCTAATTAGGACTAGGTGCTTCTATATAGCAATTTCAGTGACACAGGTCTGGCCAATCAAGGCTCATTAGGACCAGGTGCTTCAAGTTAGATATTATAGTGACACAGGTGTGGCCAATGAAGGCTAATTAGGACCAGTCACGTCTACTCAGCAGTTTCAGTGGCACAGGTTTGCCCAATCAAGGCTAATTAGGACCAGGTGTTTCTAATTATCGACAATCAAGGCTAATTAGCACCAGGCATTTCCAATCAGCACTTTCAGTGGCACACGTGTGGCCAATGAAAGCTAATTAGTACCAGGCGTGCCTAATCAGCAATTTCCATAGCACCGATGGGGCCAATAAATGCAAATTAGGTCCAGGCATGCCTAATCAACAATTTCAGTGGCACAGATGTGGCCAATCAAGACTAATTGGAACCAGGCGCACCTAATCAGCCGTTTCAATGGCACAGGTATGGCCAATCAAGGCTTATTAGGACCAGGTTCGCCCAATCAGACATTTCATGGCACAGGTGTGGCCAATCAAGACTAATTAGGATGAAGCACGCCTAATCAACAATTTCAGTAACACAGGTGGGGCCAATTAAGGCTAATTAGGATGAGGCGCACTTAATTAGCAATTTCAGTGGCACACGTTTGGCCAATAAAGGCTAATTACGATCAGGCGCGCCTAATCAGCAATTTCAGTGGCAGGGGGTGGCCAATCAAGGCTAATAAGGACCAGGAGTGCCTAATCAGGAATTTCAGTGGCAGGGGTGTGGCCAATCAAGGCTAATAAGGACTGGGAGCGCCTAATCAACAATTTCAGTGACACAGGTGTAGCCAATCAAGACTAATTCGGACCAGGTGCGTCTAATTAGCAATTTCAATGACACGGGGTGAGGAAAATCTAGGCTAATTAGGACAAGGTGCTACTAATTAGCAATTTCAGTGACAAGGTGTGGCCAATCAAGGCTAATTAGAACCAGGGGCGTCTAAATAGCATTTTCAGTGACACAGGGTGGCCAATCAAGGCTAATTAGGACCAGGTGCTTCTAATTAGCAATTTTAGTGACACAGGTGTGGACATTCAAGGCTAATTAGGACCAGGTGTTTCTAATTAACAATTTCAGTGACACATGTGTGAACAATCAATGCTAATTAGGACCAGGTGTTTCTAATTATTGAAAATCAATGCTAGTTCGGACCAGGTGTTTCTAATTAGCAATTTCAGTGACACGGGTGTGGCCAATGAAGGCTAATTAGGACCAGGCGCGCGTTATCAGCAGTTTCAATGGCACAGGTTTGGCCAATCAAGGCTAATTAGGACCAGGTGTTTCTAATTATCGACAATCAATGCTAATTAGCACCAGGATTTCCAATCAGCAATTTCAGTTGCACACGTGTGGCCAATGAAGGCTAATTAGTACCAGGCGTGCCTAATCAGCAATAACCGTGAAACAGATGGGGCCAATGAAGGCAAATTAGGACCAGGCATGCCTAATCAACAAGTTCGGTGGCACAGGTGTAGCCAATCAAGGCTAATTAGTACCAGGAGCTTCTAATCCGCAATTTCAGTGGCACAGATGTGGCCAATCAGACTAATTGGAACCAGGCGCACCTAATCAGCCATTTCAATGCACAGGTGTGCCAATCAAGGCTTATTAGGACCAGGCACGCCCAATCAGGGCGTTTCATGGCACAGGTGTGGCCAATCAAGACTAATTAGGATGAAGCACGCCTAATCAGCAATTTCAGTGACACAGCTGTGGCCAATTGGGGCTAATTAGGAGGAGGCGCACTTAATTAGCAATTTCAGTGGCACAGGTTTGGGCAATAAAGGCTTATTACGATCAGGCGCACCTAATCAGCAATTTCAGTGGCAGGGTTGTGGCCAATCAAGGCTAATAAGGACTAGGAGCGTCTAATCAGCAATTTCAGTGACACAGGTGTAGCCAATCAAGACTAATTCGGTCCAGGTGCGTCTAATTAGCAATTTCAATGACACGGGTGTGGAAAATCTAGGCTAATTAGGACAAGGTGCTACTAATTATCAATTTCAGTGACAAGGGTGTGGCCAATCAAGGCTAATTAGGACCAGGGGCGTCTAAATAGCATTTTCAGTGACACAGGTGTGGCCAATCAAGGCTAATTAGGACCAGGTGTTTCTAATTAACAATTTCAGTGACACATGTGTGGACAATCAAGGCTAATTAGGACCAGGTGTTTCTAGTTATTGAAAATCAATGCTAATTCAGACCAGGTGTTTCTAATTAGCAATTTCAGTGACACGGGTGTGGCCATTCAAGGCTAATTAGGACCAGTTGCGTCTACTTAGCATTTTCAGTGACACAGGCGTGGCCAATCAATGCTAATTAGGACCAGGTGTGCCTACTCAGCAATTTCAGTGGCAAAGTTGCGGCCAATCAAGGCTAATTAGCAACAGGTGCTTCTAAATAGCAATTTCAGTGACACAGGTGTATCCAATCAAGGGTAATTAGGGCCAGTTTTTTCTAATTAACAATTTCAGTGGCACAGGTGTGGCCAATCAAATCTAATTATGTCAAAGAGCGCCTAATCAGCAATTTCAGTTGCACAGGTGTGGTCAATCAAGGCTAATTCGGACCGGGTGCGTCTACTTAGAAATTTCAATGACACGGGTGTGGACAATCTAGGCTAATTAGGACAAGGTGCTACTAATTAGCTATTTCAGTGACATGGGTATGGCCAATCAAGGCTAATTAGGACCAGGTGCGTCTGATTAGCAATTTCAATGACACAGGTGTGCACAATTAATTCTAATTAGGACCAGGTATTTCTCATTGGCAATTTCAGTGACACAGGTGTGGCCAATCAAGGGTAATTCGGATCAGATGCGTCTAATTAGCAATTTCAATGACACGGGTGTGGCCAATCTAGGCTAATTAGGACCAGGTTCAACTAATTAGCAATTTCAGTGACAAGGGTGTGGCCAATCAAGGCTAATAAGGACCAGGAGCGCTTAATCAGCAATTTCAGTGATAAGGGTGTAGCCAATCAAGACTAATTCGGACCAGGTGCGTCTAAATTAGCAATTTCAATGAGAGAAGTGTGGCCAATCAAAGCTAATTAGGACTAGGTGCTTCTAAATAGCAATTTCAGTGACACAGGTCTGGCCAATCAAGGCTCATTAGGACCAGGTCCTTCAAGTTAGATATTATAGTGACACAGGTGTGGCCAATGAAGGCTAATTAGGACCAGTCACGTCTACTCAGCAATTTCAGTGGCACAGGTGAGGCCAATCAAGGCTAATTAGGACCAGGCGCGCCTAATCACCAATTTCTGTGGCACAGTTGTGGACAATCAAGGCTAATTAGAACCAGGTACATCTAATCAGCAATTTCAGTGACACAGTTGTGGACAATCAAGGCTAATTAGAACCAGGTACATCTAATCAGCAATATCTGTGACACAGGTGTGGACAATCAAGGGTAATTAGGACCAGGTGCGAATAATCAGCAGTTTCAGTGGCACAGGTGTGGCCAATTAATGCTAATTAGGACTAGGCACGCCTAATCAGCAATTTCAGTGGCACAGATGTGCCCAATCAAGGCTATTTCGGACCAGGTGCGTCTAATTAGCAATGTGAATGACACAGATGTGGACAATTAATTCTAATTAGGACCAGGTGTTTCTAATTAGCGACAATCAAGATTAATTAGAACTAGGTGTATCCAGTCAGCAATTACAGTGACACAGGTGGGGCCAATCAAGGCTAATTAGGACCAGGAGCGCCTAATCAGCCATTTCAGTTTCAAGGGTGTGGCCAATCAAGGCTAATTAAAACCAGGCGCACCGAATCAGCCATTTCACTGGCACAGGTGTGGCCAATCAAGGCTTATTAGGACCAGGCGCGCCCAATCAGGCATTTCATGGCACAGGTGTGGCCAATCAGGACTAATTAGGATGCAGCGAGCCTAATCAGTAATTTCAGTGACACATGTGTGGCTAATGAAGGCTAATTAGGACGAGGCGCGCCTAATTAGCAATTTCAGTGGCACAGGTGTGGCCAATAGAGGCTAATTAGGATCAGGCGCGCCTAATGTGCAATTTCAGTGGCAGGGGTGTGGCCAATCAAGGCTAATAAGGACAGGAGCGCCTAATCAGCAATTTCAGTGACAAGGGTGTAGCCAATCAAGACTAATTCGGACCAGGTGTGTCTAATTAGCAATTTCAATGACACGGGTGTGGCCATCAATGCTAATTAGGACCAGGTGTGCCTACTCAGCAATTTCAGTGGCCAAAGTTGTGGCCAATCAAGGATAATTAGGCAACCGGTGCTTCTAGTTAGCCATTTCAGTCACAGAGGTGTGGCCAATCAAAGCTAATTAGGAACAGGTGCTTCTAAATAGCAATTTCAGTGACACAGGTGTGTCCAATCAAGAGTAATTAGGCCCAGTTTTTCCTAAATAGCAATTTCAGTGGCACAGGTGTGGCCAATCAAGGCTAATTATGTCAAGGAGCGCCTAATCCGCAATTTCAGTTGCACAGGAGTCGCCAATCAAGGCTAATAAGAACCAGGAGCGCTTAATCAGCAATTTCAGTGACACGGGTGTGGCCAATCTAGGCTAATTAGGACCAGGTGCTACTAATTAGCAATTTCAGTGACAAGGGTGTGGCAAATCAAGGCTAATTAGGACCAGGTGCTTCTATTTAGCAATTTCAATGACACAGGGTGAACAATTAATTCTAATTAGGACCAGGTGTTTCTAATTAGGAATTTCAAAGGAGAGAAGTGTGGCAATCAAAGCTAATTAGGACTAGGTGCTTCTAAATAGCAATTTCAGTGACACAGGTCTGGCCAATCAAGGCTCATTAGGACCAGGTGCTTCAAGTTAGATATTATAGTGACACAGGTGTGGCCAATCAAGTTTAATTAGGACCAGGAGTGCCTTATCAGCAATTTCAGTGACACAGGTGTGACCAATCAAGGCTAATTTGAACAAGGTCCGTCTAATTAGCAATTTCACTGGCACAGTTGTGGCCAATCATGGCTAATTAGGACCAGGCACGCATTATCAGCAGTTTCAGTGGCACAGGTTTGGCCAATCAAGGCTAATAAGGACCAGGTGTTTCTAATTATCGACAATCAAGGCTAATTAGAACCAGGCATTTCAATCAGCAATTTCAGTGGCACACGTGTGGCCAATCAAGGCTAATTAGTACCAGTCGTGCTAATCAGCAGTTTCCATGGCACCGATGAGGCCAATGAAGGCAAATTAGGACCAGGCATGCCTAATCAACAACTTCGGTGGCACAGGTGTGGCCAATCAAGGCTAATTAGTACCAGGAGCTTCTAATCCGCAATTTCAGTGTCAGAGATGTGGCCAATGAAGGCTAATTGGAACCAGGCGCACCTAATCAGCCATTTCAATGGCACAGGTCTGTCCAATCAAGGCTTATTAGGACCAGGCACGCCCAATCAGGCATTTCATGGCACAGGTGTGGCCAATCAAGACTAATTAGGATGAAGCACGCCTAATCAGCAATTTCAGTGGCACAGGTGTGGCCAATTAAGGCTAATTAGGACGAGGCACACTTAATTAGCAATTTCAGAGGCACAGGTGTGGCCAATAAAGGCTAATTACGATCAGGCACGCCTAATCGGCAATTTCAGTGACAGGGGTGTGGCCAATCAAGGCTAATAAGGACCAGGAATGCCTAATCAGCAATTTCAATGGCAGGGTTGTGGGCAATCAAGGCTAATAAGGACCAGGAGCGCCTAAATAACAATTTCAATGACACAGGTGTAGCCAATCAAGGCTAATTCGGACCAGGTGCGTCTAATTAGCATTTCGATGACACGGGTGTGGACAATCTAGGCCAATTAGGACAAGGTGCTACTAATTAGCAATTTCAGTGACAAGGTTGTGGCCAGTCAAGGCTAATTAGGACCAGGTACGTCTAATTAGCAATTTCAATGACACAGATGTGGACAATTAATTCTAATTAGGACCAGGTGTTTCTCATTGGCAATTTCAGTGACACAGGTGTGGCCAATCAAGGGTAATTCGGATCAGGTGCGTCTAATTAGCAATTTTCAGTGACATGGGTGTGTCCAATCAAGGCTAATTAGGACCAGGGGCGTCTAAATAGCATTTTCAGTGACACAGGTGTGGCCAATCAAGGCTAATTAGGACCAGGTGCTTCTAATTAGCAATTTTAGTGACAAAGGTGTGGACATTCAAGACTAATTAGGACCAGGTGTTTCTAATTAACAATTTCAGTGACACATGTGTGGACAATCAAGGCTAATTAGGACCAGGTGTTTCTAATTATTGAAAATCAATGTTAATTCGTACTGGGTGTTTCTAATTAGCAATTTCAGTGAAACGGGTGTGGCCAATCAAGGCTAATTAGGACCAGTTGCGTCTACTTAGCATTTTCAGTGACACAGGCGTGGCCAATCAATGCTAATTAGGACCAGGTGTGCCTACTCAGCAATTTCAGTGGCAAAGGTGTGGCCAATCAAGGATAATATTCAACAGGTGCTTCTAGTAAGCCATTTCAGTCACAGAGGTGTGGCCAAACAAAGCTAATTAGGAACAGGTGCTTCTAAATAGCAATTTCAGTGACACAGGTGTGTCCAATCAAGAGTAATTAGGCCCAGTTTTTTCTAATTAGCAATTTCAGTGGCACAGGTGTGGCCAATCAAGGCTAATTATGTCAAGGACCGCCTAATCCGCAATTTCAGTTGCACAGGTTGTGGCCAATCAAGGCTAATAAGAAACCAGGAGCGCTTAATCAGCAATTTCAGTGACACGGGTGTGGCCAATCTAGGCTAATTAGGACCAGGTTGCTACTAATTAGCAATTTCAGTGACAAGGGTGTGGCCAATCAAGGCTAATTAGGACCAGGTGCTTCTATTTAGCAATTCAATGACACAGGGTGTGAACAATTAATTCTACTTAGGACCAGGTGTTTCTAATTAGGAATTTCAAAGAGAGAAGTGTGGCCAATCAAAGCTAATTAGGACTAGGTGCTTCTAAATAGCAATTTCAGTGACAAAGGTCTGGCCAATCAAGGCTCATTAGGACCAGGTGCCTTCAAGTTAGATATTTATATAGTGACACAGGTGTGGCCAGTGAAGGCTAATTAGGACCAGTCACGTCTACTCAGCAATTTCAGTGGCACAGGTGTGGCCAATCAAGGCTAATTAGGACAAGGCGTGCCTAATCACCAATTTCGGTGGCACAGTTGTGGACAATCAAGGCTAATTAGAACCAGGTACATCTAATCAGCAATTTCAGTGACACAGTTGTGGACAATCAAGGCTAATTAGAACCAGGTACATTTAATCAGCAATATCTGGACACAGGTGTGGACACTCAAGGGTAATTTGGACCAAGTGCGAATTAATTAGAGTTTTCAGTGGCACAGGTGTGGCCAATTAATGCTATTAGGACTAGGCACGCCTAATCAGCAATTTCAGTGGCACAGATGTGCCCAATCAAGGCTATTTCGACCAGCTGCGTCTAATTAGAAATGTGAATGACACACATGTTGGACAATTAATTCTAATTAGACCAGGTTTGTTTCTAATTAGCGACAATCAAGATTAATAGAACCAGTGTATCAAGTCAGCAATTACAGTGACCACAGGGGGGCCAATCAAGGCTCTAATTAGGACCAGGAGCGCCTAATCAGCCATTTCAGTTTCAAGGGTGTGGCCAATCAAGGCTAATTAAAACCAGGCACACCGAATCAGCCATTTCACTGGCACAGGTGTGGCCAATCAAGACTTATTAGGACCAGGCGCGCCCAATCAGGCATTTCATGGCACAGGTGTGGCCAATCAGGACTAATTAGGATGCATCGAGCCTAATCAGCAATTTCAGTGACACATGTGTGGCTAATGAAGGCTAATTAGGACGAGGCGCGCCTAATTAGCAATTTCAGTAACACAGGTGTGGCCAATACAGGCTAATTAGGATCAGGCGCGCCTAATGTGCAATTTCAGTGGCAGGGGTGTGGCCAATCAAGGCTAATAAGGACCAGGAGCGCCAATCAGCAATTTTCAGTGACAAGGGTGTAGCCAATCAAGACTAATTACGGACCAGGTGTGTCTAATTAGCAATTTCAATGACACGGGTGTGGCCAATCAATGCTAATTAGGACCAGGTGTGCCTACCTCAGCAATTTCAGTGGCAAAGGTGTGGCCAAGCAAGGATAATTAGCCACCTGGTTGCTTCTAGTTAGCCATTTCAGTCACAGAGGTGTGGCCAATCAAAGCTAATTAGGAACAGGTGCTTCTAAATAGCAATTTCAGTGACACAGGTGTGTCCAATCAAGAGTAATTAGGCCCAGTTTTTTCTAATTAGCAATTTCAGTGGCACAGGTTGGGCAAATCAAGACTAATTATGTCAAGGAGCGCCTAATCCGCAATTTCAGTTGCACAGGTGTGGCCAATCAAGGTTAATAAGAACCAGGAGCGCTTAATCAGCAGCATTTCAGTGACACGGGTGTGGCCAATCTAGGCTAATTAGGACCAGGTGCTACTAATTAGCAATTTCAGTGACAAGGGGTGTGGCCAATCAAGGCTAATTAGGACCAGGGTGCTTCTATTTAGCAATTTCAATGATACAGGGTGAACAATTAATTCTAATTGGGACCAGGTGTTTCTAATTAGGAATTTCCAATGAGAGAAGTGTGGCCAATCAAAGCTAATTAGGACTAGGTGCTTCTAAATAGCAATTTCAGTGACACAGGTCTGGCCAATCAAGGCTCATTAGGACCAGGTGCTTCAAGTTAGATATTATAGTGACACAGGTGTGGCCAATCAAGGTTAATTAGGACCAGGAGCACCTTATCAGCAATTTCAGTGACACAGGTGTGACCAATCAAGGCTAATTTGAACAAGGTCCGTCTAATTAGCAATTTCACTGGCACAGTTGTGGCCAATCATGGCTAATTAGGACCAGGCACGCATTATCAGCAGTTTCAGTGGCACAGGTTTGGCCAATCAAGGCTAATAAGGACCAGGTGTTTTTAATTATCGACAATCAAGGCTAATTAGAACCAGGCATTTCCAATCAGCAATTTCAGTGGCACACGTGTGGCCAATCAAGGCTAATTAGTACCAGTCGTGCCTAATCAGCAGTTTCCGTGGCACCGATGGGGCCAATGAAGGCAAATTAGGACCAGGCATGCCTAATCAACAACTTCGGTGGCACAGGTGTGGCCAATCAAGGCTAATTAGTACCAGGAGCTTCTAATCCGCAATTTCAGTGTCAGAGATGTGGCCAATGAAGGCTAATTGGAACCAGGCGCACCTAATCAGCCATTTCAATGGCACAGGTCTGTCCAATCAAGGCTTATTAGGACCAGGGGCGTCTAAATAGCATTTACAGTGACACAGGTGTGGCCAATCAAGGCTAATTAGGACCAGGTGCTTCTAATTAGCAATTTTAGTGACACAGGTGTGGACATTCAAGACTAATTAGGACCAGGTGTTTCTAATTAACAATTTCAGTGACACATGTGTGGACAATCAAGGCTAATTAGGACCAGGTGTTTCTAATTATTGAAAATCAATGCTAATTCGTACTGGATGTTTCTAATTAGCAATTTCAGTGACACGGGTGTGGCCAATCAAGGCTAATTAGGACCAGTTGCGTCTACTTAGCATTTTCAGTGACACAGGCGTGGCCAATCAATGCTAATTAGGACCAGGTGTGCCTACTCAGCAATTTCAGTGGCAAAGGTGTGGCCAAGCAAGGATAATTAGCCACCGGTGCTTCTAGTTAGCCATTTCAGTCACAGAGGTGTGGCCAATCAAAGCTAATTAGGAACAGGTGCTTCTAAATAGCAATTTCAGTGACACAGGTGTGTCCAATCAAGAGTAATTATGCCCAGTTTTTTCTAATTAGCAACTTCAGTGGCACAGGTGTGGCCAATCAAGGCTAATTATGTCAAGGAGCGCCTAATCTGCAATTTCAGTTGCACAGGTGTGGCCCATCAAGGCTAATAAGAACCAGGAACACTTAATCAGCAATTTCAGTGTCACGGGTGTGGCCAATCTAGGCTAATTAGAACCAGGTGCTACTAATTAGCAATTTCAGTGACAAGGGTGTGGCAAATCAAGGCTAATTAGGACCAGGTGCTTCTATTTAGCAATTTCAATGACACAGGGTGAACAATTAATTCTAATTAGGACCAGGTGTTTCTAATTAGGAATTTCAATGAGAGAAGTGTGGCCAATCAAAGCTAATTAGGACTAGGTGCTTCTAAATAGCAATTTCAGTGACACAGGTCTGGCCAATCAAGGCTCATTAGGACCAGGTGCTTCAAGTTAGATATTATAGTGACACAGGTGTGGCCAATGAAGACTAATTAGGACCAGTCACGTCTACTCAGCAATTTCAGTGGCACAGGTGTGGCCAATCAAGGCTAATTAGGACCAGGCGTGCCTAATCACCAATTTCGGTGGCACAGTTGTGGACAATCAAGGCTAAATAGAACCAGGTACATCTAATCAGCAATTTCAGTGACACAGTTGTGGACAATCAAGGCTAATGAGAACCAGGTACATCTAATCAGCAATATCTGTGACACAGGTGTGGACAATCAAGGGTAATTAGGACCAGGTGCAAATAATCAGCAGTTTCAGTGGCACAGGTGTGGCCAATTAATGCTAATTAGGACTAGGCACGCCTAATCAGCAATATCAGTGGCACAGATGTGCCCAATCAAGGCTATTTCGGACCAGGTGCGTCTAATTAGCAATGTGAATGACACACATGTGGACAATTAATTCTAATTAGGACCAGGTGTTTCTAATTAGCGACAATCAAGATTAATTAGAACCAGGTGTATCCAGTCAGCAATTTCAGTGACACAGGTGGGGCCAATCAAGGCTAATTAGGACCAGGAGCACCTAATCAGCCATTTCAGTTTCAAGGGTGTGGCCAATCAAGGCTAATTAAAACCAGGCGCACCGAATCAGCCATTTCACTGGCACAGGTGTGGCCAATCAAGGCTTATTAGGACCAGGCACGCCCAATCAGGCATTTCATGGCACAGGTGTGGCCAATCAGGACTAATTAGGATGCAGCGAGCCTAATCAGTAATTTCAGTGACACATGTGTGGCTAATGAAGGCTAATTAGGACGAGGCGCGCCTAATTAGCAATTTCAGTGGCACAGGTGTGGCCAATAGAGGCTAATTAGGATCAGGCGCGCCTAATGTGCAATTTCAGTGGCAGGGGTGTGGCCAATCAAGGCTAATAAGGACCAGGAGCGCCTAATCAGCAATTTCAGTGACAAGGGTGTAGCCAATCAAGACTAATTCGGACCAGGTGTGTCTAATTAGCAATTTCAATGACACGGGTGTGGCCAATCAATGCTAATTAGGACCAGGTGTGCCTACTCAGCAATTTCAGTGGCAAAGTTGTGGCCAATCAAGGATAATTAGCAACCGGTGCTTCTAGTTAGCCATTTCAGTCACAGAGGTGTGGCCAATCAAAGCTAATTAGGAACAGGTGCTTCTAAATAGCAATTTCAGTGACACAGGTGTGTCCAATCAAGAGTAATTAGGCCCAGTTTTTTCTAATTAGCAATTTCAGTGGCACAGGTGTGGCCAATCAAGGCTAATTATGTCAAGGAGTGCCTAATCCGCAATTTCAGTTGCACAGGTGTGGCCAATCAAGGCTAATAAGAACCAGGAGCACTTAATCAGCAATTTCAGTGACACGGGTGTGGCCAATCTAGGCTAATTAGGACCAGGTGCTACTAATTAGCAATTTCAGTGACAAGGGTGTGGCCAATCAAGGCTAATTAGGACCAGGTGCTTCTATTTAGCAATTTCAATGACACAGGGTGAACAATTCATTCTAATTAGGACCAGGTGTTTCTAATTAGGAATTTCAATGAGAGAAGTGTGGCCAATCAAAGCTAATTAGGACTAGGTGCTTCTAAATAGCAATTTCAGTGACACAGGTCTGGTCAGTGACACAGGTGTGACCAATCAAGGCTAATTTGAACAAGGTCCGTCTAATTAGCAATTTCACTGGCACAGTTGTGGCCAATCATGGCTAATTAGGACCAGGCACGCATTATCAGCAGTTTCAGTGGCACAGGTTTGGCCAATCAAGGCTAATAAGGACCAGGTGTTTCTAATTATCGACAATCAAGGCTAATTAGAACCAGGCATTTCCAATCAGCAATTTCAGTGGCACACGTGTGGCCAATCAAGGCTAATTAGTACCAGTCGTGCCTAATCAGCAGTTTCCGTGGCACCGATGGGGCCAATGAAGGCAAATTAGGACCAGGCATGCCTAATCAACAACTTCGGTGGCACAGGTGTGGCCAATCAAGGCTAATTAGTACCAGGAGCTTCTAATCCGCAATTTCAGTGTCAGAGATGTGGCCAATGAAGGCTAATTGGAACCAGGCGCACCTAATCAGCCATTTCAATGGCACAGGTCTGTCCAATCAAGGCTTATTAGGACCAGGCACGCCCAATCAGGCATTTCATGGCACAGGTGTGGCCAATCAAGACTAATTAGGATGAAGCACGCCTAATCAGCCATTTCAGTGGCACCAGTGTGGCCAATCAAAGCTAATTAGGATCTGGCACGCTTAATCAGATATTTCAGTGGCACAGGCCTGGCCAATCAAGGCTAATTAGGACCAGGCATGCCTAATCACCAATTTCAGTGGCACAGTTGTGGACAATCAAGGCTAATTAGAACCAGGTACAACTAATCAGCAATTTCAATGACACAGGTGTGGACAATCAAGGCTAATTAGGAGCAGGTTAGTCTAATCAGCAATCTCAGTGATACAGGTGTGGACAATCAAGGGTAATTAGGACCAGGTGCGAATAATCAGCAGTTTCAGTAGCACAGGTGTGGCCAAGTAATGCTAATTGGGCCCAGGCGCACCTAATCAGCAATTTCAGTGGCAGAGATGTGGCCAATCAAGGCTACTTTCGACCAGGTGCGTCTCATTAGCAATTTCAGTGACACAGGTGTAGCCAAACAGGGCTAATTAGGACCAGGTGTTTCTAATTAGCAATTCCAGTGACACAGGTGCAGCCAAACAGGGCTAATTAGGACCAGGTGTTTCTAATTAGCAATTTCAATGACACAGGTATGGACAATCAAAGCTAATAAGGATTAGGTGTTACTAATTAGCAATTTCAGTGACACCGGTGTTACCAATCAAGGCTAATTGGGACCAGGTCCGTCTAATTAGCAATTTCAGTGACACAGGTGTGAGCAATGAAGGCTAATTAGACCAGGTGTTTCTCATTAGCAATTGCAGCGACACAGGTGTGGCGAATCAAGGTTAATTAGGACCAGGAGCGCCTTATCAGCAATTTCAGTGACACAGGTGTGACCAATCAAGGCTAATTTGAACCAGGTCCGTTTAATTAGCAATTTCACTGGCACAGGTGTGGCCAATCAAGGCTAATTAGGACCAGGCACGCATTATCAGCAATTTCAGTGGCACGGGTGTGGCCAATCAAGGCTAATAAGGACCAGGAGCGCTTAATCAGCAATTTCAGTGGCACGAGTGTGGCCAATCTAGGCTAAATCGGACCAGGTGCTACTACTTAGCAATTTCAGTGACAAGGGTGTGGCCAATCAAGGCTAATTAGGACCAGGTGCTTCTATTTAGCAATTTCAATGACACAGGAGTGAAAAATTAATTCTAATTAAGTCCAGGTGTTTCTAATTAGGAATTTCAGTGACAGAAGTGTGGCCAAACAAAGCTAATTAGGACTAGGTGCTTCTAAATAGCAATTTCAGTGACACAGGTCTGGCCATTCAAGGCTCATTAGGACCAGGTGCTTCAAGTTAGATATTATAGTGACACAGGTGTGGCCAATGAAGGCTAATTAGGACCAGGCACGCCTACTCAGTAATTTCAGTGGCACAGGTGTGGCCAATCGAGGCTACTTAGGACCAGGTGCTTCGAATTAGCAATTTTAGTGACACAGGTGTGGACATTCAAGGCTAATTAGGACCAGGTGTTTCTAATTAACAATTTCAGTGACACATGTGTGGACAATCAAGGCTAATTAGGACCAGGTGTTTCTAATTATTGAAAATGAATGCTAATTCGTACCTGGTGTTTCTAATTAGCAATTTCAGTGACACGGGTGTGGCCAATCAAGGCTAATTATGTCAAGGAGCGCCTAATCCGCAATTTCAGTTGCACAGGTGTGGCCAATCAAGGCTAATAAGAACCAGGAGCGCTTAATCAGCAATTTCAGTGACACGGGTGTGGCCAATCTAGGCTAATTAGGATCAGGTGTTACTAATTAGCAATTTCAGTGACACAGGTGTGTCCAATCAAGAGTAATTAGGCCCAGTTTCTTCTAATTAGCAATTTCAGTGGCACAGGTGTGGCCAATCAAGGCTAATTATGTCAAGGAGCGCCTAATCCGCAATTTCAGTTGCACAGGTGTGGCCAATCAAGGCTAATAAGAACCAGGAGCGCTTAATCAGCAATTTCAGTGACACGGGTGTGGCCAATCAAGGCTAATTAGGACCAGGTGCTTCTATTTAGCAATTTCAATGACACAGGGTGAACAATTAATTCTAATTAGGACCAGGTGTTTCTAATTAGGAATTTCAATGAGAGAAGTGTGGCCAATCAAAGCTAATTAGGACTAGGTGCTTCTAAATAGCAATTTCAGTGACACAGGTCTGGCCAATCAAGGCTCATTAGGACCAGGTGCTTCAAGTTAGATATTATAGTGACACAGGTGTGGCCAATGAAGGCTAATTAGGACCAGTCACGTCTACTCAGCAATTTCAGTGGCACAGGTGTGGCCAATCAAGGCTAATTAGGACCAGGCGTGCCTAATCACCAATTTCGGTGGCACAGTTGTGGACAATCAAGGCTAATTAGAACCAGGTACATCTAATCAGCAATTTCAGTGACACAGTTGTGGACAATCAGGACTAATTAGGATGCAGCGAGCCTAATCAGCAATTTCAGTGACACAGGTGTGACCAATCAAGGCTAATTTGAACAAGGTCCGTCTAATCAGCAATCTCAGTGATACAGGTGTGGACAATCAAGGGTAATTAGGACCAGGTGCGAATAATCAGCAGTTTCAGTAGCACAGGTGTGGCCAAGTAATGCTAATTGATTAGGCGTGCCCACCCGTGTCACTGAAATTGCTAATTAGAAACACCCAGTACGAATTAGCATTGATTTTCAATAATTAGAAACACCTAGTCCTAATTAGCCTTGATTGTCCACACATGTGTCACTGAAATTGTTAATTAGAAACACCTGGTCCTAATTAGTCTTGAATGTCCACACCTGTGTCACTAAAATTGCTAATTAGAAGCACCTGGTCCTAAGTAGCCTTGATTGGCCACACCTGTGTCACTGAAAGTGCTATTTAGACGCCCCTGGTCCTAATTAGCCTTGATTGGCCACACCCATGTCAGTGAAATTGCTAATTAGACGCACCTGATCCGAATTACCCTTGATTGGCCACACCTGTGTCACTGAAATTGCCAATGAGAAACACCTGGTCCTAATTAGAATTAATTGTCCACATCTGTGTCATTGAAATTGCTAATTAGACGTACCTGGTCCTAATTAGCCTTGACTGGCCACACCCTTGTCACTGAAATTGCTAATTAGTTGAACCTGGTCCTAATTGGCCTAGATTGTCCACACCCGTGTCATCGAAATGCTAATTAGACGCACCTGGTCCGAATTAGCCTTGATTGGCTACACCTGTGTCATTGAAATTGTTATTTAGGCGCTCCTGGTCCTTATTAGCCTTGATTGCCCACAACCCTGCCATTGAAATTGCTGATTAGGCATTCCTGGTCCGTATTAGCCTTGATTGGCCACACCCCTGTCACTGAAATTGCCGATTAGGCGTGCCTGATCGTAATTAGCCTTTATTGGCCACACCTGTGCCTCTGAAATTGCTAATTAAGTGTGCCTCGTCCTAATTAGCCTTAATTGGCCACACCTGTGCCACTGAAATTGCTGATTAGGCGTGCTTCATCCTAAATAGTCTTGATTGGCCACACCTGTGCCATGAAATGCCTGATTGGGCGTGCCTGGTCCTAATAAGTCTTGATTGGACAGACCTGTGCCATTGAAATGGCTGATTACGTGCGCCTGGTTCCAATTAGCCTTGATTGGCCACATCTCTCACACTGAAATTGCGGATTAGAAGCTCCTGGTACTAATTAGCCTTGATTGGCCACACCTGTGCCACCGAAGTTGTTGATTAGGCATGCCTGGTCCTAATTTGCCTTCATTGGCCCCATCGGTGCCACGGAAACTGCTGATTAGGCACGACTGGTACTAATTAGCCTTGATTGGCCACACGTGTGCCACTGAAATTGCTGATTGGAAATGCCTGGTTCTAATTAGCCTTGATTGTCGATAATGAGAAACACCTGGTCCTTATTAGCCTTGATTGGCCAAACCTGTGCCACTGAAACTGCTGATAATGCGTGCCTGGTCCTAATTAGCCTTGATTGGCCACACCTGTGCCAGAGAAATTGCTAATTAGACGGACCTGGATCAAATTAGCCTTGATTGGTCACACCTGTGTCACTGAAATTGCTGATAAGGCGCTCCTGGTCCTAATTAACCATGATTGGCCACACCTGTGTCACTGAAATTGCTAATTAGAAACACCTGGTCTAATTAGCCTTCATTGCTCACACCTGTGTCACTGAAATTGCTAATTAGACGGACCTGGTCCAAATTAGCCTTGATTGGTAACACCGGTGTCACTGAAATTGCTAATTAGTAACACCTAATCCTTATTAGCTTTGATTGTCCATACCTGTGTCATTGAAATTTCTAATTAGAAACACCTGGTCCTAATTACCCTTGATTGGACACACCTGTGTCACTGAAATTGCTAATCACTCGCACCTGGTCCGAAGTAGCCTTGATTGGCCACATCTCTGCCACTGAAATAGCTGATTAGCTGCGCCTGGTCCCAATTAGCATTACTTGGCCACACCTGTGCTACTGAAACTGCTGATTATTCGCACCTGGTCCTAATTACCCTTGATTGTCCACACCTGTATCACTGCGATTGCTGATTAGACGAACCTGCTCCTAATTAGCCTTGATTGTCCACACCTGTGTCACTGAAATTGCTGATTAGTTGTACCTTGCTTCTAATTAGCCTTGAATGTCCAAAACTGTGCCACCAAAATTGGTGATTAGGTACGCCTGGTCCTAATTAGTCTTTATTGGCCACACCTGTGCCTCTGAAATTGCTAATTAAGTGTGCCTCGTCCTAATTAGCCTTAATTGGCCACACCTGTGCCACTGAAATTGCTGATTAGGCGTGCTCCATCCTAATTAGTCTTGATTGGCCACACCTGTGCCATGAAATGCCTGATTGGGCGTGCCTGGTCCTAATAAGCCTTGATTGGACAGACCTGTGCCATTGAAATGGCTGATTAGGTGCGCCTGGTTCCAATTAGCCTTGATTGGCCACATCTCTCACACTGAAATTGCGGATTAGAAGCTCCTGGTACTAATTAGCCTTGATTGGCCACACCTGTGCCACCGAAGTTGTTGATTAGGCATGCCTGGTCCTAATTTGCCTTCATTGGCCCCATCGGTGCCACGGAAACTGCTGATTAGGCACGACTGGTACTAATTAGCCTTGATTGGCCACACGTGTGCCACTGAAATTGCTGATTGGAAATGCCTGGTTCTAATTAGCCTTGATTGTCGATAATTAGAAACACCTGGTCCTTATTAGCCTTGATTGGCCAAACCTGTGCCACTGAAACTGCTGATAATGCGTGCCTGGTCCTAATTAGCCTTGATTGGCCACAACTGTGCCAGTGAAATTGCTAATTAGACGGAACTGGTTCAAATTAGCCTTGATTGGTCACACCTGTGTCACTGAAATTGCTGATAAGGCGCTCCTGGTCCTAATTAACCATGATTGGCCACACCTGTGTCACTGAAATTGCTAATGAGAAACACCTGGTCTAATTAGCCTTCATTGCTCACACCTGTGTCACTGAAATTGCTAATTAGACGGACCTGGTCCAAATTAGCCTTGATTGGTAACACCAGTGTCACTGAAATGGCTAATTAGTAACACCTAATCCTTATTAGCTTTGATTGTCCATACCTGTGTCATTGAAATTGCTAATTAGAAACACCTGGTCCTAATTACCCTTGATTGGCCACACCTGTGTCACTCAAATTGACAATGAGAAATACCTGGTCGTAATTAGAATTAATTGTCCACACCTGTGTCACTGAAATTTCTAATTAGACGTGCTTGTTCCTAAATAGCCTTGAATGGCCACACCCTTGTCACTGAAATTGCTAATTAGTTGAACCTGGTCCTAATTAGCCTAGATTGGCCACACCCCTGCCACTGAAATTGCACATTAGGCACGCCTGATCCTAATTAGCCTCTATTGGCCACACCTGTGCCACTGAAATTGCTAATTAGCCGCGCCTCGTCCTAATTAGCCTTCATTAGCCACACATGTGTCACTGAAATTGCTGATTAGGCTTGCTGCATCCTAATTAGTCCTGATTGGCCACACCTGGGCCATGAAATGCCTGATTGGGCGCGCCTGGTCCTAATAAGCCTTGATTGGCCACACCTGTGCCAGTGAAATGGCTGATTCGGTGCGCCTGGTTTTAATTAGCCTTGATTGGCCACACCCTTGAAACTGAAATGGCTGATTAGGCGCTCCTGGTCCTAATTAGCCTTGATTGGCCCCACCTGTGTCACTGAAATTGCTGACTGGATACACCTGGTTCTAATTAATCTTGATTGTCGCTAATTAGAAACACCTGGTCCTAATTAGAATTAATTGTCTACATCCGTGTCATTCACATTGCTATTTAGGCGCACCTGGTCCGAAATAGCCTTCATTGGGCACATCTGTGCCACTGAAATTGCTGATTAGGCGTGCCTAGTCCTAATTAGCATTAATTGGCCACACCTGTGCCACTGAAACTGCTGATTATTCGCACCTGGTCCTAATTACCCTTGATTGTCCACACCTGTGTCACAGATATTGCTGATTAGATGTACCTGGTCCTCATTAGCCTTGATTGTCCACAACTGTGTCACTGAAATTGCTGATTAGATGTACCTGGTTCTAATTAGCCTTGATTGTCCACAACTGTGCCACCGAAATTGGTGATTAGGTGCGCCTGGTCCTAATTAGCCTTGATTGGCCACACCTGTGCCACTGAAATTGCTGAGTAGACGTGACTGGTCCTAATTAGCCTTCATTGGCCACACCTGTGTCACTATAATATCTAACTTGAATCACCTGGTCCTAATGAGCCTTGATTGGCCAGACCTGTGTCACTGAAATTGCTATTTTGAAGCACCTAATCCTAATTAGCTTTGATTGGCCACACTTCTCTCATTGAAATTCCTAATTAGAAACACCTGGTCCTAATTAGAATTAATTGTTCACCCTGTGTCATTGAAATTGCTAAATAGAAGCACCTGGTCCTAATTAGCCTAGATTGGCCATACCCGTGTCACTGAAATTGCTGATTAAGCGCTCCTGGTTCTTATTAGCCTTGATTGGCCACCCCTGTGCAACTGAAATTGCGGATTAGGCGCTCCTTGACATAATTAGCCTTGATTGGCCACACCTGTGCCACTGAAATTTCTAATTATAAAAAACTGGGCCTAATTACTCTTGATTGGACACACCTGTGTCACTGAAATTGCTATTTAGAAGCACCTGTTCCTAATTTGCTTTGTTTGGCCACACCTCTGTGACTGAAATGGCTAACTAGAAGCACCGGTTACTAATTATCCTTGATTGGCCACACCTTTGCCACTGAAATTGCTGAGTAGGCACACCTGGTCCTAATTAGCATTGATTGGCCACGCCTGTGTCACTGAAAATGCTAAGTAGACGCAACTGGTCCTAATTAGCCTTGATTGGCCACACCCGTGTCACTGAAATTGCTAATTAGAAACACCAGGTACGAATTAGCATTGATTTTCAATAATTAGAAACACCTGGTCCTAATTAGCCTTGATTGTCCACACATGTGTCACTGAAATTGTTAATTAGAAACACCTGGTCCTAATTAGCCTTGAATGTCCAAACCTGTGTCACTAAAATTGCTAATTAGAAGCACCTGGTCCTAAGTAGCCTCGATTGGCCACACCTGTGCCACTGAAATTACTGAGTAGGCATGCCTGGTCCTAATTAGCCTTGATTGGCCACACCTGTGTCACTATAATATCTAACTTGAAGCACCTGGTCCTAATGAGCCTTGATTGGCCAGACCTGTGTCACTGAAATTGCTATTTAGAAGCACCTAGTCCTAATTAGCTTTGCTTGGCCACACTTCTGTCACTGAAATTCCTAATTAGAAACACCTGGACCTAATTAGAATTAATTGTTCACCCCTGTGTCATTGAAATTTCTAAATAGAAGCACCTGGTCCTAATTAGCCTTGATTGGCCACACCCTTGTTACTGTAATTGCTAATTAGTAGCACGTGGTCCTAATTAGCCTAGATTGGCCACACCCCTGCCACTGAAATTGCTGATTAAGCGCTCCTGGTCCTTATTAGCCTTGATTGGCCACACCCGTGTGACTGAAATTGCTGATAATGCGTGCCTGGTCCTAATTAGCCTTGATTGGCCACACCTGTGCCAGTGAAATTGCTAATAAGATGGACCTGGTTCAAATTAGCCTTGATTGGTCACACCTGTGTCACTGAAATTGCTGATAAGGCGCTCCTGGTCCTAATTAACCTTGATTCGCTACACCTGTGTCACTGAAATTGCTAATGAGAAACACCTGGTCTAATTAGCCTTCATTGCTCACACCTGTGTCACTGAAATTGCTAATTAGACGTACCTGGTCCTAATTAGCCTTGATTGGCCACAACCTTGTCACTGAAATTGCTAATTAGTAGCACCTTGTCCTAATTGGCCTAGATTGTCCACACCCGTGTCATCGAAATGCTAATTAGACGCACCTGGTCCGAATTAGCCTTGATTGGCTACACCTGTGTCATTGAAATTGTTATTTAGGCGCTCCTGGTCCTTATTAGCCTTGATTGCCCACAACCCTGCCATTGAAATTGCTGATTAGGCATTCCTGGTCCTTATTAGCCTTGATTGGCCACACCCCTGTCACTGAAATTGCCGATTAGGCGTGCCTGATCGTAATTAGCCTTTATTGGCCACACCTGTGCCTCTGAAATTGCTAATTAAGTGTGCCTCGTCCTAATTAGCCTTAAGTGGCCAGACCTGTGCCACTGAAATTGCTGATTCGAAAAAATGGGCCTAATTACCCTTGATTGGACACACCTGTGTCACTCAAATTGCTATTTAGAAGCACCTGTTCCTAATTAGCTTTGATTGGCCACACCTCTGTGACTGAAATGGCTAATTAGAAGCACCTGTTGCTAATTATCCTTGATTGGCCACAACTTTGCCACTGAAATTGCTGATTAGGCGCACCTGGTCCTAATTAGCATTGATTGGCCACACCCGTGTCACTGAAAATGTTAAGTAGACGCAACTGGTCCTAATTAGCCTTGATTGGCCACACCCGTGTCACTGAAATTGCTAATTAGACGCACCTGGTCCGAATTAGCCTTGATTGGCTACACCTGTGTCACTGAAATTGATGATTAGGCACTCCTGGTTCTTATTAGCCACACCTGTGTGACTGAAATTGCTGATTACGCACGCCAGATCCTAATTAGCCTTTATTGGCCACAACTGTGCCACTGAAATTGCTGATTAGGCGCGCCTCATCCTAATTAGCCTTAATTGGCCAGACCTGTGCCACTGAAATTGCTGATTAGGCATGCTTCATCCTAATTAGCCTAGATTGGCCACACCTGTGCCACTGAAATGGCTGATTAGGTGCGCCTGGTTCTAGTTAGCCTTGATTGGCCATGCCCTTGAAACTGAAATGGCTGATTAGGCGCTCCTGGTCCTAACTCGTTTGATTGACCATACCTGTTCCACTAAAATGGCTGATTAGGCTCGCCTGGTCCTAATTAGCCTTGATTGTCCATACCTGTGTCACTGAAATTGCTAATTGGAAACACCTGGTCCTAACTAGACTTGATTGTCCAAACCTGTGTCACTGAAATTGGTAATTAGAAACACCTGGTCCTAATTAGCCTTGGTTGGACACACCTCTGACACTCTAATTGCTAATAAAGCAAGCCTGGACCTAATTAATCTTGATTGCCGACACCTGTGCTACTGAAATTGCTGAATAGAAACACCTGGTGCTAATTAGCCTTGATTGTCTCTAATTAGAAACACCTGGTCCTAATTAGCGTTAATTGGCCATATCCGTTTCACTGAAATTGCTAATTAGACGCACCTGATCCTAATTAGCTAGATTGGCCGCACCTGTGTCACCTAAATTGCTAATTAGACACACCTGGTCCGAAGCAGCCTTGATTGGCTACACCTGTGCGACTGAAATTGCTGATTAGGCGCTCCTGGTTATTATTAGCCTTGATTGGCCACACCCCTGCCACTGAAATTGCTGATTAGGCACTCCTGGTTCTTATTAGCCTTGTTTGGCCACACCCCTGCCACTGAAATTGCTGATTAGGCACGCCAGATCCTAATTAGCCTTTATTGGCCACAACTGTGCCACTGAAATTGCTAATTAGGCACGCCTCATCATAAATAGCCTTAATTGGCCACACCTGTGCCACTGAAATTGCTGATTATGCATGCCTGGTCCTAATTAGCCTTGATTGGCCATGCCTGTGACATAGAAATTGCTGATTAGATGCACCTGGTCCGAATTAGCCTTGATTGGCCACACCTGTGACACTGAAATTGCTAACTGGAAACACCTGGTTCTAATTAATCTTGATTGTCGCTAATTAGAAACACCTGGTCCTAATTAGAATTAATTGTCCACATCTGTGTCATTCACATTGCAAATTAGACGCACCTGGTCCGAAATAGCCTTAATTGTCCATATGCGTTTCACTGAAATTGCTAATTAGACGCACCTGGTCCGAAGTAGCCTTGATTGGCTACACCTGTGTCACTGAAATTGCTGATTAGGCGCTCCTGGTCCTTATTAGCCTTGTTTGGCCACACCCCTGCCACTGAAATTGCTGATTAGGCACGCCAGATCCTAATTAGCCTTTATGGGCCACAACTGTGCCACTGAAATTGCTAATTAGGCGCGCCTCATCCTAATTAGCCTTAATTGGCCACACCTGTGCCAATGAAATGACTGATTGGGCGCAACTGGTCCCAATAAGCCTTGATTGGCCACACCTGTGCCACTGAAATGGCTGATTAGGTGCGCCTGGTTCTAGGTCCTAATTAGCGTTAATTGGCCATATGCGTTTCACTGAAATTGCTAATTAGACGCACCTGGTCCTAATTAGCGTTAATTGTCCATATGCGTTTCACTGAAATTGCTAATTAGACACACCTGATCCTAATTAGCTAGATTGGCCACACCTGTGCCAATGAAATGGCTGATTAGGTGCGCCTGATTCTAATTACCTTGATTGGCCATGCGCTTGAAACTGAAATGGCTGATTAGGCGCTCCTGGTCCTAATTAGGTTTGATCGGTCATACCTGTTCCACTAAAATTTCTGATTAGGATCCCCTGGTCCTAATTAGCCTTAATTGTTCAACCTGTGTCACTAAAATTGCTAATTAGTTACACCTGGTCCTAATTAGCCTTGATTGTCCATACCTGTGTCACTAAAATTGGTAATTAGAAACACCTGGTCCTAATTAGCCTTGGTTGTCCACATCTCTGACACTCTAATTGCTAATAAAGCAAGCCTGGACTTAATTAATCTTGATTGCAGACACCTGTGCTACTGAAATTGCTGAATAGAAACACTTTGTGCTAATGAGCCTTGATTGTCTCTAATTAGAACAACCTGGTCCTAATTAGCCTTGATTGGCCACACTTGTGCCACGGAAATTGCTGATTAGGCGTGCTTCATCCTAATTAGTCTTGATTGGCCACACCTGTGCCATGAAATGCCTGATTGGAAATGCCTGGTGCTAATTAGCCTTGATTGTCGATAATTAGAAACACCTGGTCCTAATTAGCCTTGATTGGCCAAACCTGTGCCACTGAAACTGCTGTTAACGCGTGCCTGGTCCTAATAAGCCTTGATTGGCCACAACTGTGCCAGTGAAACTGCTAATTAGACGGACCTGGTTCAAATTAGCCTTGATTGGTCACACCTGTGTCACTGAAATTGCTGATAAGGCGCTCCTGGTCCTAATTAAACTTGATTGGCCACACCTGTGTCACTGAAATTGCTAATTAGAAACACCTGGTCTAATTAGCCTTCATTCCTCACACCTGTGTCACTGAAATTGCTAATGAGACGGACCTGGTCCAAATTAGCCTTGATTGGTCACACCGGTGTCACTGAAATTGCTAATTAGTAACACCTAATCATTATTAGCTTTGATTGTCCATATCTGTGTCACTGAAATTGCTAATTAAAAAAATGGGCCTAATTACCCTTGATTGGACACACCTGTGTCACTCAAATTGCTATTTAGAAGCACCTGTTCCTAATTAGCTTTGATTGGCCACACCTCTGTGACTGAAATGGCTAATTAGAAGCACCTGTTGCTAATTATCCTTGATTGGCCACAACTGTGCCACTGAAATTGGTGATTAGGCGCGCCTGGTCCTAATTAGCCTTGATTGGCCACACCTGTGCCACTGAAATATCTGATTAAGTGCACCTGGTCCTAATTAGCCAAGATTGGACACATCTGTGCAACTTAAATTGCTGATTAGGCGCTCCTTGACATAATTAGCCTTGATTGGCCACACCTGTGCCACTGAAATTGCTTCGTAGGCACACTTGGTCCTAATTAGCATTGATTGGCCACGCCTGTGTCACTGAAAATGCTAAGTAGACGCAACTGGTCCTATTAAGCCTTGATTGGCCACACCCGTGTCACTGAAACTGCTAATTAGAAGCACCTGGTCCTAATTAGCCTTGATTGGCCACACCTGTGTCATTGGCCATGCCTGTGACACAGAAATTACTGATTAGGCGTGCCTGGTCCAAGTTAGCCTTGAGTGGCCACACCTGTTTCACTGAAATTGCTAATTCGAAACACCTGGTCCTAATTAGCCTTGATTTTCCACACCTGTGACACCAAAAATGATAATTAGAAACATCTGGTCCTAATAATCCTTGATTTTCGCTAATTAGAAACACCTGGTCGAAAGTAGCCTTGATTGTCTACACCTGTGTCACTGAAATTGATAATTGGAAACACTTGCCCCTAATTAGCCTTGATTGTCACAAATTAGAAACACCTGGTCCTAATTAGAAATAATTGTCCACACCTGTGTCACTGAAATTGCTAATTAGAAACACCTGGTCCTAATTAGCCCTGTTTGGCCACACCTGTGTCACTGAAATTGCTAATTAGACGCACCTGGTCCGAAGTAGCCTTGATTGGCCACATCTGTGCCACAGAAATTGTTGATTAGGTGCGCCTGGTCCCAATTAGCATTACTTGGCCACACCTGTGCTACTGAAACAGCTGATTATTCGCACCTGGTCCTAACTACGCTTGATTGTCCACACCTGTATCACTGAGATTGCTGATTAGACGAACCTGCTCCTAATTAAACTTGATTGTCCACACCTGTGTCACTGAAATTGCTGATTAGTTGTACGTGGTTCTAATTAGCCTTGATTGTCCACAACTGTGCCACTGAAATTGGTGATTAGGCGCGCCTGGTCCTAATTAGCCTTGATTGGCCACACCTGTGCCACTGAAATATCTGATTAAGTGCACCTGGTCCTAATTAGCCAAGATTGGACACATCTGTGCAACTGAAATTGCTGATTAGGCGCTCCTTGACATAACTAGCCTTGATTGGCCACACCTGTGCCACTGAAATTGCTTCGTAGGCACACTTGGTCCTAATTAGCATTGATTGGCCACGCCTGTGTCACTGAAAATGCTAAGTAGACGCAACTGGTCCTTTTAAGCCTTGATTGGCCACACCCGTGTCACTGAAATTGCTAATTAGAAGTACCTGGTCCTAATTAGCCTTGATTGGCCACACCTGTGTCACTGAAAGTGCTCTTTAGACGCCCCTGGTCCTAATTAGCCTTGATTGGCCACACCCATGTCAGTGAAATTGCTAATTAGACGCACCTGATCCAAATTACCCTTGATTGGCCACACCTGTGTCACAGAAATTGACAATGAGAAAGACCTGGTCCTAATTAGAATGAATTGTCCACACCTGTGTCATTGAAATTTCTAATTAGACGTGCCTGTTCCTAAATAGCCTTGATTGGCCACACCCTTGTCACTGAAATTGCTAATTAGACGCACCTGGTCCGAATTAGTCTTGATTGGCCACAAGCGTGTCACTGAAATTGCTGATTAGGCGCTCCTGGTCCTTATTAGCCTTGATTGGTCACACCCCTGCCACTGAAATTGCAGATTAGGCGTGCTTCATCCTAATTCGCCTCGATTGGCCACACCTGTGCCACTGAAATGGCTGATTAGGTGCGCCTGGTTCTAATTACCTTGATTGGCCATGCCCTTGAAACTGAAATGGCTGATTAGGCGCTCCTGGTCCTAATTAGGTTTGATTGGTCATACCTCTTCCACTAAAATGGCTGATTAGGCTCCCCTGGTCCTAATTAGCCTAAATTGTTCAACCTGTGTCACTAAAATTGCTAATTAGTAACACCTGGTCCTAATTAGCCTTGATTGTCCATACCTGTGTCACTAAAATTGGTAATTAGAAACACCTGGTCCTAATTAGCCTTGGTTGTCCACATCTCTGAAACTCTAATTGCTAATAAAGCAAGCCTGGACCTAATTAATCTTGATTGCCGACACCTGTGCTACTGAAATTGCTGAATAGAAACACCTGGTGCTAATGAGCCTTCATTGTCTCTAATTAGAACAACCTGGTCCTAATTAGGCTTGATTGGCCACACCTGTGTCACTCAAATTGCTATTTAGAAGTACCTGTTCCTAATTATCTTTGATTGGCCATACCTCTGTGACTGAAATGGCTAATTAGAAGCACCTGGTGCTAATTATCCTTGATTGGCCACAACTTTGCCACTGAAATTGCTGATTAGGCGCACCTGGTCCTAATTAGCATTGATTGGCCACACCTGTGTCACTGAAAATGTTAAGTAGACACACTGGTCCTAATTAGCCTTGATTGGCCACACCCATGTCACTGAAATTGCTAATTAGAAGCACCTGGTCCGAATTAGTCTTGATTGGCCACACGCGTGTCACTGAAATTGCTGATTAGGCGCTCCTGGTCCTTATTAGCCTTGATTGGCCACACCCCTGCCACTGAAATTGCAGATTAGGCGCGCTTCATCCTAATTCGCCTAGATTGGCCACACCTGTGCCACTGAAATGGCTGATTAGGTGCGCCTGGTTCTAATTACCTTGATTGGCCATGCCCTTGAAACTGAAATGGCTGATTAGGCGCTCCTGGTCCTAATTAGCCTTGATTGGCCACACCTCTGCCACGAAAATTGCTGTTTAGACACACCGGGTCCTAACTAGCCTTAATTGGCCACACTTGTGCCACAGAAATTGCTGATTTGACGCACCTGCTGCTAATTAGCCTTGATTTTTGCTAATTAGAATCACATGATCCTAATTACCTATGGTTGGCCACACCTGTGCCATTCAAATTGCTGAGTATACGCCCTTGGTCCTAATTAGCCTTGATTGACCACACCTGTGCTACTGGAATTGCTGAGTAAGCACGCTTGGTCCTAATTAGCCTTGATTGGAAACACGTGTGCAACTGATCTTGCTGATTAGGACCGCCTGGTCATAACTAGCGTTGATTGGCTACACCTGTGCCATTGAAATTGCTGATTAGACGCGTCTGGTCCCAATTAGCCTTGATTGGCCACATCTGTGCCACTGAAATTGCGGATTAGAAGCTCCTGGTACTAATTAGCCTTGATTGGTCACACCTGTGTCACTGAAATTGCTGATTAGGCGTGCTTCATCCTAATTAGTCTTGATTGGCCACACCTGTGCCATGAAATGCCTGATTGGGCCCGCCTGGTCCTAATAAGCCTTGATTGGCCACACCTGTGCCATTGAAATGGCTGATTAGGTGCGCCTGGTTCCAATTAGCCTTGATTGGCCTCACCTGTGCCACCGAACTTGTTGATTAGGCATGCCTGGTCCTAATTTGCCTTCATTGGCCCCATCGGTGCCACGGAAATTGCTGATTAGGCACGCCTGGTCCGAATTAGCCTTGATTGGCCACACGTGTGCCACTGAAATTGCTGATTGGAAATGCCTGGTGCTAATTAGCCTTGATTGTCGATAATTAGAAACACCTGGTCCTAATTAGCCTTGATTGGCCACACCTGTGCCCCTGAAACTGCTGTTAACTCGTGCCTGGTCCTAATAAGCCTTGATTGGCCACACCTGTGCCAGTGAAACTGCTAATTAGACGGACCTGGTTCAAATTAGCCTTGATTGGTCACACCTGTGTCACTGAAATTGCTGATAAGGCGCTCCTGGTCCTAATTAAACTTGATTGGCCACACCTGTGTCACTGAAATTGCTAATTAGA
Source organism: Typhlomys cinereus (assembly GCA_023101885.1). Lineage (NCBI taxonomy): Eukaryota > Metazoa > Chordata > Mammalia > Rodentia > Platacanthomyidae > Typhlomys > Typhlomys cinereus. The sequence continues at coordinate 1,116,364 of JALPQD010000435.1, read as the reverse complement.
AACATCTGGTCTAATTAGCCTTCATTGCCCACACCTGTGTCACTGAAATTGCTAATTATACGGACCTGGTCCAAATTAGCCTTGATTGGTCACACCGGTGTCACTGAAATTGCTAATTAGTAACACCTAATCATTATTAGCTTTGATTGTCCATATCTGTGTCACTGAAATTGGTAATTAGAAAAAATGGGCCTAATTACCCTTGATTGGACACACCTGTGTCACTCAAATTGCTATTTAGAAGTACCTGTTCCTAATTATCTTTGATTGGCCACACCTCTGTGACTGAAATGGCTAATTAGAAGCACCTGTTGCTAATTATCCTTGATTGGCCACAACTTTGCCACTGAAATTGCTGATTAGGCACACCTGGTCCTAATTAGCATTGATTGGCCACACCTGTGTCACTGAAAATGTTAAGTAGATGCAACTGGTCCTAATTAGCCTTGATTGGCCACACCCGTGTCACTGAAATTGCTAATTAGAAGCACCTTGTCCTATTAGCCTTGATTGGCCACACCTGTGTCACTGAAAGTGCTCTTTAGATGCCCCTGGTCCTAATTAGCCTTTATTGGCCACACCCATGTCAGTGAAATTGACAATGAGAAAGACCTGGTCCTAATTAGAATGAATTGTCCACACCTGTGTCATTGAAATTTCTAATTAGACGTGCCTGTTTCTAAATAGCCTTGATTGGCCACACCCTTGTCACTGAAATTGCTAATTAGACGCACCTGGTCCGAATTAGTCTTGATTGGCCACACGCGTGTCACTGAAATTGCTGATTAGGCGCGCTTCATCCTAATTCGCCTAGATTGGCCACACCTGTGCCACTGAAATGGCTGATTAGGTGCGCCTGGTTCTAATTACCTTGATTGGCCATGCCCTTGAAACTGAAATGGCTGATTAGGCGCTCCTGGTCCTAATTAGCCTTGATTGGCCACACCTCTGCCACGAAAATTGCTATTTAGACACGCCTGGTCCTAACTAGCCTTGATTGGCCACACTTGTGCCACAGAAATTGCTGATTTGACGCACCTGTTGCTAATTAGCCTTGATTTTTGCTAATTAGAATCACATGATCATAATTACCTATGGTTGGCCACACCTGTGCCATTCAAATTGCTGATTATACGCGCTTGGTCCTAATTAGCCTTGATTGACCACACCTGTGCTACCGGAATTGCTGAGTAAGCACGCTTGGTCCTAATTAGCCTTGATTGGAAACACGTGTGCAACTGAACTTGCTGATTAGGACCGCCTGGTCATAACTAGCGTTGATTGGCTACACCTGTGCCATTGAAATTGCTGATTAGACGCGTCTGGTCCCAATTAGCCTTGATTGGCCACATCTGTGCCACTGAAATTGCGGATTAGAAGCTCCTGGTACTAATTAGCCTTGATTGGCCACACCTGTGCCACCGAACTTGCTGATTAGGCATGCCTGGTCCTAATTTGCCTTCACTGGCCACATCGGTGCCACTGAAATTGGTGATTAGGCGCGCATGGTCCTAATTAGCCTTGATTGGCCACACCTGTGACACGAAAATTGCTGATTAGGGGTACCTGGTCCTAATTAGCATTGATTGGCCACACCTATGTCACTGAAAATGCTAAGTAGACGCAACTGGTCCTAATTAGCTTTGATTGGCCATACCTGAGTCACTGAAATTGCTAATTAGAAACACCTGGTCCGAATTAGCATTGATTTTCAATAATTAGAAACACCTGGTCCTAATTAGCCTTGATTGTCCACACATGTGTCACTGAAATTGCTAATTAGAAGCACTTAGTCCTAATTAGCCTTGATTGGCCACACCTGTGTCACTCAAAATGCTATTTAGACGCCCCTGGTCCTAATTAGCCTTGACTGGCCACACCCATGTCATTGAAATTGCTAATTAGAAGCACCTGGTTCTAATTAGCCTTGATTGGCCACACCCTTGTCACTGAAAATGCTAATTAGTAGCACCTTGTCCTAATTAGCCTATATTGTCCACACCCGTGTCATTGAAATTCCTAATTAGATGCACCTGGTCCGAATTAGCCTTCATTGGCTACACCTGGGTCACTGAAATTGCTGATTAGGCGCTCCTGGTCCTTATTAGCCTTGACTGGCCAGAACTCTGTCACTGAAATTCCTAATTAGAAACACATGGTCTAATTAGCCTTCATTGTTCACACCTGTGTCACTGAAATTGCTGATTAGATGTACCTGGTTCTAATTAGCCTTGATTGTCCACAACTGTGCCACTGAAATTGGTGATTAGGCGCGCCTGGTCTTAATTAGCCTTGATTGGCCACACCTGTGCCACCGAAATTGATGAGTAGGCGTGCCTGGTACTAACTAGACTTGATTGTACACTCCTGTGAACAATCACTGAAATTGGTAATGAAAAACACCTACTCCTAATTAGTCTTGATTGTCACTAATTAGAAAATCCTGGTCGTAAGTAGACTTGATCGTCCACACCTGTGTCACTGAAATTGCTAATTAGAAAAAACGGGGCCAATTACCCTTGATTGGACACACCTGTGTCACTGAAATTGCTATTTAGAAGCACCTGTTCCTAATTAACTTTAATTGGCCCCACCTCTGTGCCTGAAATGGCTAATTAGAAGCACCCATTGCTAATTATCCTTGATTGGCCACAACTTTGCCACTGAAATTGCTGATTAGGCGCACCTGGTCCTAATTAGCATTGATTGGCCACACCTGTGTCACTGAAAGTGTTAAGTAGACGCAACTGGTCCTAATTAGCCTTGATTGGCCACACCCGTGTCACTGAAATTGCTAATTAGAAACACCTGGTCCGAATTAGCATTGATTTTTAATAATTAGAAACACCTGGTCCTAATTAGGCTTGATAGTCCACACATGTGTCACTGAAATTGCTAATTAGAAGCACCTGGTCCTAATTAGCCTTGATTGGCCACACCTGTGTCAGTGAAATTGCTAATTAGATGCACCTGGTCCGAATTAGTCTTGATTGGCTACACCCATGTCACTGAAATTGCTGATTAGGCGCTCCTGGTCCTTATTAGCCTTGATTGGCCACACCCCTGCCACTGAAATTGCAGATTAGACGCGAATGATCCTAATTAGCCTTTATTGGCCACACCTGTGCCACTGAAATTGCTAATTAGGCGCGCCCCTTCCTAATTAGCCTTAATTGGCCACACATGTGTCACTAAAATTGCTGATTAGGCTCGCTTCATCCTAATTAGTCCTGATTGGCCACACCTGTGCCATGAAATGCCTGATTGGGCACGCCTGGTCCTAATAAGCCTTGATTGGCCACACCTGTGCCACTGAAATGGCTGATTCGGCGTGCCTGGTTTTAATTAGCCTTGATTGGCCACACCCTTGAAACTGAAATGGCTGATTAGGCGCTCCTGGTCCTAATTAGCCTTGATTGGCCCCACCTGTGTCACTGAAATTGCTAACTGGATACACCTGGTTCTAATTAATCTTGATTGTCGCTAATTAGAAACACCTGGTCCTAATTAGAATTAATTGTCCACATCTGTGTCATTCACATTGCTAATTAGACGCACCTGTTCTGAAGTAGCCTTGATTGGGCACATCTGTGCCACTGAAATTGCTGATTAGGCGGGCCTCGTCCTAATTAGCATTAATTGGCCACACCTGTGCCACTGAAACTGCTGATTATTCGCACCTGGTCCTAATTACCCTTGATTGTCCACACCTGTGTCACTGATATTGCTGATTAGACAATCCTGGTCCAAATTAGCCTTGATAGTCCATAACTGTGTCACTGAAATTGCTGATTAGATGTACCTGGTTCTAATTAGCCTTGATTGTCCACAACTGTGCCACCGAAATTGGTGATTAGGCGCGCCTGGTCCTAATTAGCCTTGGTTGGCCACACCTGTGCGACTGAAATTGCTGAGTAGGCGTGCCTGGTCCTAATTAGCCTTCATTGGCCACACCTGTGTCACTATAATATCTAACTTGAAGCACCTGGGCCTAATGAGCCTTGATTGGCCAGACCTGTGTCACTGAAATTGCTATTTAGAAGCACCTAGTCCTAATTAGCTTTGATTGGCCACACTTCTCTCATTGAAATTCCTAATTAGAAACACCTGGTCCTAATTAGAATTAATTGTTTACCCTGTGTCATTGAAATTCCTAAATTGAAGCACCTGGTCCTAATTTGCCTTGATTGGCCACACCCTTGTCACTGAAATTGCTAATTAGTAGCACCTGGTCCTAATTAGCCTAGATTGGCCACACCCGTGTCACTGAAATTGCTGATTAAGCGCTCCTGGTTCTTATTAGCCTTCATTGGCCACACCTGTGCAACTGAAATTGCAGATTAGGCGCTCCTTGACATAATTAGCCTTGATTGGCCACACCTGTGCCACTGAAATTGCTAATTATAAAAAACTGGGCCTAATTACTCTTGATTGGACACACCTGTGTCACTGAAATTGCTATTTAGAAGCACCTGTTCCTAATTAGCTTTGTTTGGCCACACCTCTGTGACTGAAATGGTTAACTAGAAGCACCGGTTGCTAATTATCCTGGATTGGCCACACCTTTGCCACTGAAATTGCTGAATAGGCACACCTGGTCCTAATTAGCATTGATTGGCCACGCCTGTGTCACTGAAAATGCTAAGGAGACGCAACTGGTCCTAATTAGCCTTGATTGGCCACACCCGTGTCACTGAAATTGCTATTTAGAAGCACCTAGTCCTAATTAGCTTTGATTGGCCACACTTCTCTCATTGAAATTCCTAATTAGAAACACCTGGTCCTAATTAGAATTAATTGTTCACCCTGTGTCATTGAAATTCCTAAATTGAAGCACCTGGTCCTAATTAGCCTTGATTGGCCACACCCTTGTCACTGAAATTGCTAATTAGTAGCACCTGGTCCTAATTAGCCTAGATGGCCACACCCGTGTCACTGAAATAGCTGATTAAGTGCTCCTGGTTCTTATTAGCCTTGATTGGCCACACCTGTGCAACTGAAATTGCGGATTAGGCGCTCCTTGACATAATTAGCCTTGATTGGCCACACCTGTGCCACTGAAATTGCTAATTATAAAAAACTGGGCCTAATTACTCTTGATTGGACACACCTGTGTCACTGAAATTGCTATTTAGAAGCACCTGTTCCTAATTAGCTTTGTTTGGCCACACCTCTGTGACTGAAATGGCTAACTAGAAGCACCGGTTGCTAATTATCCTTGATTGGCCACACCTTTGCCACTGAAATTGCTGAATAGGCACACCTGGTCCTAATTAGCATTGATTGGCCACGCCTGTGTCACTGAAAATGCTAACGAGACGCAACTGGTCCTAATTAGCCTTGATTGGCCACACCCGTGTCACTGAAATTGCTAATTGGAAACACCTGGTACGAATAAGCATTGATTTTCAATAATTAGAAACACCTGGTCCTAATTAGCCTTGATTGTCCACACATGGGTCACTGAAATTGTTAATTGGAAACACCTGGTCCTAATTAGCCTTGAATGTCCACACCTGTGTCACTAAAATTGCTAATTAGAAGCACCTGGTCCAAAGTAGCCTTGATTGGCCACACCTGTGTCACTGAAAGTGCTATTTAGACGCCCCTGGTCCTAAGTAGCCTTGATTGGCCACACCTGGGTCACTGAAAGTGCTATTTAGACGCCCCTGGTCCTAATTAGCCTTGATTGGCCACACCCATGTCACTGAAATTGCTAATTAGACGCACCTGATCCGAATTACCCTTGATTGGCCACACCTGTGTTACTGAAATTGACAATGAGAAATACCTGGTCCTAATTAGAATTAATTGTCCACACCTGTGTCATTGAAATTTCTAATTAGATGTGCTTGTTCCTAAATAGCCTTGATTGGACACACACCTGTCACTGAAATTGCTAATTAGTTGAACCTGGTCCTAATTAGCCTAGATTGGCCACACCCGTGTCATTCAAATTGCTAATTAGACGCACCTGGTCCGAAATAGCCTTGATTGGCTACACCCGTGTCACTGAAATTGCTGATTAGGCGCTCCTGATCCTTATTAGCCTTGATTGGCCACACCCCTGCCACTGAAATTGCACATTAGGCGCGCCTGATCCTAATTAGCCTCTATTGGCCACACCTGTGCCACAGAAATTGCTAATTAGGCGCGCCTCATCCTAATTAGCCTTCATTAGCCACACATGTGTCACTGAAATTGCTGATTAGGCTCGCTGCATCCTAATTAGTCCTGATTGGCCACACCTGTGCCATGAAATGCCTGATTGGGCGCGCCTGGTCCTAATAAGCCTTGATTGGCCACACCTGTGCCAGTGAAATGGCTGATTCAGTGCGCCTGGTTTTAATTAGCCTTGATTGGCCACACCCTTGAAATTGAAATGGCTGATTAGGCGCTCCTGGTCCTAATTAGCCTTGATTGGCCCCACCTGTGTCACTGAAATTGCTGACTGGATACACCTGGTTCTAATTAATCTTGATTGTCGCTAATTAGAAACACGTGGTCCTAATTAGAATTAATTGTCCACATCTGTGTCATTCACATTGCTAATTAGACGCACCTGGTCCGAAATAGCCTTGATTGGGCACATCTGTGCCACTGAAATTGCTGATTAGGCGGGCCTCGTCCTAATTAGCATTAATTGGCCACGCCTGTGCCACTGAAACTGCTGATTATTCGCACCTGGTCCTAATTACCCTTGATTGTCCACACCTGTGTCACAGATATTGCTGATTAGATGTACCTGGTTCTAATTAGCCTTGATTGTCCACAACTGTGTCACTGAAATTGCTGATTAGATGTACCTGGTTCTAATTAGCCTTGATTGTCCACAACTGTGCCACCGAAATTGGTGATTAGGTGCGCCTGGTCCTAATTAGCCTTGATTGGCCTCACCTGTGCCACTGAAATTTCTTAGTAGACGTGACTGGTCCTAATTAGCCTTCATTGGCCACACCTGTGTCACTATAATATATAACTTGTAGCACCTGGGCCTAATGAGCCTTGATTGGCCAGACCTGTGTCACTGAAATTGCTATTTACAAGCACCTAGCCCTAATTAGCTTTGATTGGCCACACTTCTGTCATTGAAAATCCTAATTAGAAACACCTGGTCCTAATTAGAATTAATTGTTCACCCTGTGTCATTGAAATTGCTAAATTGAAGCACCTGGTCCTAATTAGCCTTGATTGGCCACACCCTTGTCACTGAAATTGTTAATTCGTAGCACCTGGTCCTAATTAGCCTAGATTGGCCACACCCGTGTCACTGAAATGGCTGATTAAGCGCTCCTGGTTCTTATTAGCCTTGATTGGCCACACCTGTGCAACTGAAATTGCGGATTAGGTGCTCCTTGACATAATTAGCCTTTATTGGCCACACCTGTGCCACTGAAATTGCTAATTATAAAAAACTGGGCCTAAGTACTCTTGATTGGACACACCTGTGTCACTGAAATTGCTATTTAGAAGCACCTGTTCCTAATTAGCTTTGATTGGCCACACCTCTGTGACTGAAATGGCTAACTAGAAGCACCGGTTGCTAATTATCCTTGATTGGCCACACCTTTGCCACTGAAATTGCTGAATAGGCACACCTGGTCCTCATTAGCATTGATTGGCCACGCCTGTGTCACTGAAAATGCTAAGTAGACGCAACTGGTCCTAATTAGCCTTGATTGGCCACACCCGTGTCACTGAAATTGCTAATTAGAAACACCTGGTACGAATTAGCATTGATTTTCAATAATTAGAACCACCTGGTCCTAATTAGCCTTGATTGTCCACACATGTGTCACTGAAATTGTTAATTAGAAACACCTGGTCCTAATTAGCCTTGAATGTCCACACCTGTGTCACTAAAATTGCTAACTAGAAGCACCTGGTCCAAAGTAGCCTTGATTGGCCACACCTGTGCCGGTGAAATGGCTGATTCGGTGCGCCTGGTTTTAATTAGCGTTGATTGGCCACACCCTTGAAACTGAAATGGCTGATTAGGCACTCCTGGTCCTAATTAGCCTTCATTGGCCACACCTGTGTCACTATAATATCTAACTTGAAGCACCTGGTCCTAATGAGCCTTGATTGGCCAGACCTGTGTCACTGAAATTGCTATTTAGAAGCACCTAGTCCTAATTAGCTTTGATTGGCCACACTTCTCTCATTGAAATTCCTAATTAGAAACACCTGGTCCTAATTAGAATTAATTGTTCACCCTGTGTCATTGAAATTGCTAAATAGAAGCACCTGGTCCTAATTAGCCTTGATTAGCCACACCCATGTCACTGAAATTGCTAATTAGACGCACCTGATCTGAATTACACTTGATTGGCCACACTTGTGTCACTGAAATTGACAATGAGAAATACCTGGTCCTAATTAGAATTAATTGTCCACACCTGTGTCATTGAAATTTCTAATTAGACGTGCTTGTTCCTAAATAGCCTTGATTGGACACACTCTTGTCACTGAAATTGCTAATTAGTTGAACCTGGTCCTAATTAACCTAGATTGGCCACACCCGTGTCATTGAAATTGCTAATTAGACACACCTGGTCCGAATTAGTCTTGATTGTCTACACCCGTGTCACTGAAATTGCTGATTAGGCGCTCCTGGTCCTTATTAGCCTTGATTGGCCACACCCCTGCCACTGAAATTGCACATTAGGCGCGCCTGATCCTAATTAGCCTGTATTGGCCACATCTGTGCCACTGAAATTGCTAATTAGGCGCGACTCGTCCTAATTAGCCTTCATTAGCCACACATGTGTCACTTAAATTGCTGATTAGGCTCGCTGCATCCTAATTAGTTCTGATTGGCCACACCTGTGCCATGAAATGCCTGATTGGGCGCGCCTGGTCCTAATAAGCCTTGATTGGCCACACCTGTGCCAGTGAAATGGCTGATTCGGTGCGCCTGGTTTCAATTTGCCTTGATTGGCCACACCCTTGAAACCGAAATGGCTGATTAGGCGCTCCTGGTCCTAATTAGCCTTGATTGGCCCCACCTGTGTCACTGAAATTGCTGACTGGATACACCTGGTCCTAATTAATCTTGATTGTCGCTAATTAGAAACACGTGGTCCTAATTAGAATTAATTGTCCACATCTGTGTCATTCACATTGCTAATTAGACGCACCTGGTCCGAAATAGCCTTGATTGGGCACATCTGTGCCACTGAAATTGCTGATTAGGCGGGCCTCGTCCTAATTAGCATTAATTGGCCACGCCTGTGCCACTGAAACTGCTGATTATTCGCACCTGGTCCTAATTACCCTTGATTGTCCACACCTGTGTCACAGATATTGCTGATTAGATGTACCTGGTTCTCATTAGGCTTGATTGTCCACAACTGTGTCACTGAAATTGCTGATTAGATGTACCTGGTTCTAATTAGCCTTGACTGTCCACAACTGTGCCACCGAAATTGGTGATTAGGCACGCCTTGTTTTAATTAGCCTTGATTGGCCACACCCTTGAAACTGAAATGGCTGATTAGGCGCTCCTGGTCCTAATTAGCCTTCATTGGCCACACCTGTGTCACTATAATATCTAACTTGAAGCACCTGGTCCTAATGAGCCTTGATTGGCCAGACCTGTGTCACTGAAATTGCTATTTAGAAGCACCTAGTCCTAACTAGCTTTGATTGGCCACACTTCTCTCATTGAAATTCCTAATTAGAAACACCTGGTCCTAATTAGAATTAATTGTTCACCATGTGTCATTGAAATTGCTAAATAGAAGCACCCGGTCCTAATTAGCCTTGATTGGCCACACCCTTGTCACTGAAATTGCTAATTAGTAGCACCTGGTCCTAATTAGCCTAGATTGGCCACACCCGTGTCACTGAAATTGCTGATTAAGCGCTCATGGTTCTTATTAGCCTTCATTGGCCACACCTGTTTCACTGAAAGTGCTATTTAGACGCCCCTGGTCCTAATTAGCCTTGATTGGCCACACCCATGTCACTGAAATTGCTAATTAGACGCACCTGATCCGAATTAGCCTTGATGGCCCCACCTGTGTCATTGAAATAGCTAATTAGACGCACCTGGTCCGAATTAGCATTGATTGGCCACACCTGTATCACTGAAATTGCTGATTAGGCACGCCTGGTCCTAATTAGCTTTGGTTGGCCACACCTGTGCCACTGAAATTGCTGATTAGGCATGCCTGTTCCTAATTAGCCTTGATTGGCCACACCTGTGCCACAGAAATTGATGATTAGGTTCGCCTGGTCCTAATTAGACTTGGTTGGCCAGAGCTGTGCCACTGAAATTGCTGATTACTCGAGACTGGTCCAAATTAGCCTTGATTGGCCACATTTGTGCCTCTGAAATTGCTGATTACAAAATCCTGGTCCTAATTTGCCTTGATTGGACACACCTGTGCCAATGAAATTGCTGATTAGGTGTGCCTGGTCCTAATTAGCCTTGATGGCCACACGTGTGCCACTGAAATTGCTGATTGGGGTGCCTGGTGCTCATTAGCCTTGATTTTCGCTCATTGGAAACACATGATCCTAATTAGCCTTGGTTGGCCACACCAATGCCACTGAAATTGCTGATTATGTGCTCCTGGTCCTAATTAGCCTTGATTGGCCACATAAGTGCGACTGAAATTGCAGATTAGGCCCGCCTGGTCCTGACTAGACTTGATTGGCCACATCTGTGCCACTGAAATGGCTGACTAGGCGTGCCTGGTACTAATTAGCCTTGATTGGCCACACCTGTGCCACTGAAATTGCTGATTAGGCGTGCCTGGTCCTAATTAGCCTTGATTGGCCACACGTGTGCCACTGAAATTGCTGATTGGAAATGCCTGGTGCTAATTAGCCTTGATTGTTGATAATTAGAAACACCTGGTCCTAATTAGCCTTGATTGGCCAAACCTGTGCCACTGAAACTGCTGATAACTCGCGCCTGGTCCTAATTAGCCTTGATTGGCCACACCTGTGCCAGTGAAATTGCTGATTAGGCTTGCCTGGTCCTAATTAGCGTTTATTGGCCACACCTGTGACACAGAAATTGCTGATTAGAAATGCCTGGCGCTAATTAGCCTTGATTGTCAATAATTAGAAATACCTGGTCTTAATTACACTTCATTGGCCACCCCTGTGCCACTGATATTGCTGATAAGGCACTCCTGGTCCTAATTAGCCTTGATTGGCCACACCTATGACACTGAAATTGCTGATTAGGCGTGCCTGGTCCTAATTAGCCTTGATTGGCCACGCCTGTGACACAGAAATTGCTGATTAGGTTCGCCTGGTCTTAATTAGACTTGGTTGGCCAGAGCGGCACCACTGAAATTGCTCATTACTCGCGCCTCGTTCAAATTAGCCTTGATTGGCCACATTTGTGCCTCTGAAATTGCTGATTACAAAATCCTGGTCCTAATTTGCCTTGATTGGACACAACTGTGCCAATGAAGTTGCTGATTAGGTGTGCCTGGTCCTAATAAGCCTTGATTGTTGCTAATTAGAAACACCTGGTCGTAAGTAGATTTGATTGTCCACACCTGTGTTACTGAAATTGCAAATTAGAAACAACTGGGCCTAATTAGCCTTGATTGGCCTCATATGTGTCCCTGAAATTGCTATTTAGAAGCACCTGTTCCTAATTACCTTTGATTGGCCACACCTCTGTTACTGAAATTGCTAATGAGAAGCACCTGGTGTTAATTAGCCTTGATTGGCCACACCTGTGCCACTGAAATTACTGATTAGGCTCACCTGGTCCTAATTAGCCTTGATTGGCCACACCTGTGCCACTGAAATTGCTGATTACGCGTGCCTGGTCCTGATTTGCCTTCATGGCCACATCGGTGCTACAGAAATTGCTGATTAGGCGCGCCTGGTCCTAATTAGCCTTGATTGGCCAAACCTGTGTTACTGAAATTGCTGATTAGAAACACCTGGTCCTACTTAGCCTTGATTGGCCACACCTGTGCCAGAGAAATTGCTGATTGGGCACGCCTGGTCTTAATTACACTTCATTGGTCACCCCTCTGCCACTGAAATTGCTGACAAGAAACACCTGGTCCTAATTAGCCTTGGTTGGCCACACCTCTGACACTCTAATTGCTAATAAAGCAAGCCTGGGCCTAATTAATCTTGATTGCCAACACTTGTGCTACTGAAATTGCTGAATAGAAACACTTGGTGCTAATTAGCCTTGATTGTCTCTAATTAGAAACACCTGGTCCTAATTAACCTTGATTGGCCACACCTGTGCCCCTGAAATTGCTGATAAGGAACGCATGATCATAATTAGCCTTGGTTGGCCACACCTGTGACACTGAAATTGCTGATTAGGCGTGCCTGGTCCTAATTAGCCTTGATTGGCCACACGTGTGCCACTGAAATTGCTGATTGGAAATGCCTGGTGCTAATTAGCCTTGATTGTTGATAATTAGAAACACCTGGTCCTAATTAGCCTTGATTGGCCAAACCTGTGCCACTGAAACTGCTGATAACTCGCGCCTGGTCCTAATTAGCCTTGATTGGACACACCTGTGCCAGTGAAATTGCTGATTAGGCCAGCCTGGCCCTAATATGCCTTGATTGGCCACACCTGTGCCACTGAAATTGCTGATTAGAAATGCCTGGTGCTAATTAGCCTTGATTGTTGATAATTAGAAACACCTGGTCTTAATTACACTTCATTGGCCACCCCTGTGCCACTGATATTGCTGATAAGGCACTCCTGGTCCTAATTAGCCTTGATTGGCCACACCTATGACACTGAAATTGCTGATTAGGCGTTCCTGGTCCTAATTAGCCTTGATTAGCCACGCCCGTGAAACAGAAATTGCTGATTAGGCACGCCTGGTCCTAATCAGCCTAGATTGGCCACACCTGTGAAAGTGAAGTTGCTGATTTGGCCCGCCTGGTCCTAAAGAGTCTTGATTGTCCAAACCTATGACACTGAAATTGCTGATTAGGTGCGTCTCTTTCTAATTAGCATTGACTGGCCACACCTGTGTCACTGAAATTGCTAATTTGAAACACCTGGTCCTAATTACCCTTGATTTTCCACACCTGTGACACTGAGAGAGATAATTAGAAACATCTGGTTTTAATAATCCTTGATTTTCACTAATTAGAAACACCTGGTCTTAAGTAGCCTTGATTGTCCACACCTGTGTCACTGAAATTGCTAATTGGAAACACCTGGTCCTAATTAGCCTTGATTGTCGCAAATTAGAAACACCTGGTCCTAATTAGAATTAATTGTCCACACCTGTGTCACTGAAATGGCTGATTAGAAACACCTGGTACGAAATAGCTTGATTGGCCACATCTGTGCTGCTGAAATTGCTGATTAGGCACACCTGGTCCGAAATAACCTTGATTGGCCACATCTGTGCCAATGAACTTGCTGATTAGTCGTGCCTCGTCCTAATTAGCATTAATTGGCCACACTTGTGCCACTGAAACTGCTGATTATTCGCACCTGGTCCTAATTACCCTTGATTGTCCACACCTGTGTCACTGATATTGCTGATTAGAGGAACCTGATCCAAATTAGCCTTGATTGTCCACAACTGTGTCACTGAAATTGGTGAATAGATGTACCTGGTACTAATTAGCCTTGATTGGCCACACCTGTGCCACTGAAATTGCTGATTAGGCGCGCCTGGTCATAATTCACCTTGATTGGCCACACCTGTGCAAGTGAATTTGCTGATTTGGCCCAGCTGCTCCTACTGAGCCTTGATTGTCCAAACCTATGACACTGAAATTGCTGATTAGGCGTGCCTCTTTCTAATTAGCCTTGACTAGCCACACCTGTGTCACTGACATTGCTAATTCAAAACACCTCGTCCTAATTACCCTTGATTTTCCACACCTGTGACACTGAAAATGATAATTAGAAACATCTGGATCTAATAATCCTTGATTTTCGCTAATTAGAAACACCTGGTTGTAAGTAGCCTTGATTGTTCACACCTGTGTCACTGAAATTGCTAATTGGAAACACCTATTCCTAATTAGCCTTGATTGTCACAAATTAGAAACACCTGGTCCTAATTAGAATTAATTGTCCACACCTTTGTCACTGAAATTGCTAATTGGAAACACCTGGTCCTAATTAGCCTTGTTTGGCCACACCTGTGTCACTGAAATTGTTAATTAGACGCACCTGGTCCGAAATAGCCTTGATTGGGCACATCTGTGCCACTGAAATTGCTGATTAGGCGCGCGTCGTCCTAATTAGCATTAATTGGCCACACCTGTGCCACTGAAACTGCTGATTATTCACACCTGGTTCTAATTATCCTTGATTGTCCACACCTGTGTCACTGATATTGCTGATTAGACGAACCTGGTCCAAATTAGCCTTGATTGTCCACAACTGTGTCACTGAAATTGCTGAGTAGATGTACCTGGTTCTAATTAGCCTTGATTGTCCACAACTGTGCCACTGAAATTGGTGATTAGGCGCGCCTGGTCCTAATTAGCCTTGATTGGCCACACCTGTGACACTGAAATTGCTGAGTAGGCGTGCCTGGTCCTCATTAGTCTTCATTGGCCACACCTGTGTCATGATAATATCTAATTTGAAGCACCTGGTCCTAATGAGCCTTGATTGTCCACACCTGTGTCACTGAAATTGCTAATTAGAAAAAACTGGGCCTAATTACACTTGATTGGACACACCTGTGTCACTGAAATTGTTATTTAGAAGCACCTGTTCCTAATTAGCTTTGATGGGCCACACCTCTGTGACTGAAATGGCTAATTAGAAGCACCTGTTGCTAATTATCCTTGATTGGCCGCAACTTTGCCCCTGAAATTGCTGATTAGGCTCGCTTCATCCTAATTAGTCCTGATTGGCCACACCTGTGCCATGAAATGGCTGATTCGGTGCGCCTGGTTTTAATTTGCCTTGATTGGCCACACCCTTAAAACTGAAATGGCTGATTAGGCGCTCCTGGTCCTAATTAGCCTTGATTGGCCCCACCTGTGTCACTGAAATTGCTAACTGGATACACCTGGTTCTAATTAATCTTGATTGTTGCTAATTAGAAACACCTGGTCCTAATTAGAATTAATTGTCCACATCTGTGTCATTCACATTGCTAATTAGACGCACCTGGTCTGAAATAGCCTTGATTGGGCACATCTGTGCCACTGAAATTGCTGATTAGGCGGGCCTCGTCCTAATTAGCATTAATTGGCCACGCCTGTGCCACTGAAACTGCTGATTATTCGCACCTGGTCCTAATTACCCTTGATTGTCCACACCTGTGTCACAGATATTGCTGATTAGATGTACCTGGTTCTAATTAGCCTTGATTGTCCACAACTGTGTCACTGAACTTGCTGATTAGATGTACCTGGTTCTAATTAGCCTTGATTGTCCACAACTGTGCCACCGAAATTGGTGATTAGGTCGCCTGGTCCTAATTAGCCTTCATTGGCCACACCTGTGCCACTGAAATTGCTGATTAGGCGCACTTCGTCCTAATTAGCCTAGATTGGCCACACCTGTGCCACTGAAATGGCTGATTAGGTGCGCCTGGTTCTAATTAGCCTTGATTGGCCATGCCCTTGAAACTGAAATGGCTGATTAGGCGCTCCTGGTCCGAACTGGTTTGATTGACCATACCTGTTCCACTAAAATGGCTGATTAGGCTCGCCTGGTCCTAATTAGCCTTGATTGTACACACCTGTGTCACTGAAATTGCTAATTAGTAACACCTGGTCCTAACTACACTTGATTGTCCATACCTGTGTCACTGAAATTGCTAATTGGAAACACCTGGTCCTAACTAGACTTGATTTTCCAAACCTGTGTCACTGAAATTGGTAATTAGAAACACCTGGTCCTAATTAGCCTTGGTTGGCCACACCTCTGACACTCTAATTGCTAATAAAGCAAGCCTGGACCTAATTAATCTTGATTGCCGACACCTGTGCTACTGAAATTGCTGAATAGAAACACCTGGTGCTAATTAGCCTTGATTGTCTCTAATTAGAAACACCTGGTCCTATATAGCCTTAATTGGCCATATGCGTTTCACTGAAATTGCCAATTAGACGCACTTGGTCCTAATTAGCTAGATTGGCAGCACCTGTGTCACTTAAATTGCTAATTAGACGCACCTGGTCCGAAGTAGCCTTGATTGGCTACACCTGTGCGACCAAATTTGCTGATTAGGCGCTCCTGGTCCTTCTTAGCCTTGATTGGCCACACAACTGCCACTGAAATTGCTGATTATGCACTCCTGGTTCTTATTAGCCTTGATTGGCCACACCCCTTCCACTGAAATTGCTGATTAGGCACGCCTATTCCTAATTAGCCTTAATTGGCCACACCTGTGCCACTGAAATTGCTGATTAGGCGTGCCTGGTCCTAATTAGCCTTGATTGGCCACGCCTGTGACGTAGAAATTGCTGATTAGACGCACCTGGTCCGAAATAGCCTTGATTGGCCACACCTGTGACACTGAAATTGTTAACTGGAAACACCTGGTTCTAATTAATCTTGATGGTCACTAATTAGAAACACCTGGTCCTAATTAGAATTAATTGTCCACATCTGTGTCATTCACATTGCTAATTAGAAGCACCTGGTCCTAATTAGCCTTAATTGGCCATATGCGTTTCACTGAAATTGCTAATTAGACGCACTTGGTCCTAATTAGCTAGATTGGCCACACCTGTATCACTGAAATTGCTAATTAGACGCATGTGGTCCGAAGTAGCCTTGATTGGCTACACCTGTGTCACTGAAATTGCTGATTAGGCACTCCTGGTCCTTATTAGCCTTGTTTGGCCACACCCCTGCCAATGAAATTGCTGATTAGGCACAGCAGATTCTAATTAGCCTTTATGGGCCACAAATGTGCCACTGAAATGGCTGATTAGGTGCGCCTGGTTCTAATTACCTTGATTGGCCATGCCCTTGAAACTGAAATATGCTGATTAGGCGCTCCTGGTCCTAATTAGGTTTGATTGGTCATACCTGTTCCACTAAAATGGCTGATTAGGCTCCCCTGGTCCTAATTAGCCTTAATTGTTCAACGTGTGTCACTAAAATTGCTAATTAGTAACACCTGGTCCAAATTAGCCTTAATTGTCCATACCTGTGTCACTAAAATTGGTAATTAGAAACACCTGGTCCTAATTAGCCTTGGTTGTCCACATTTCTGACACTCTAATTGCGAATAAAGCAAGCCTGGACCTAATTAATCTTGATTGCTGACACCTGTGCTACTGAAATTGCTGAATAGAAACACCTGGTGCTAATGAGCCTTGATTGTCTCTAATTAGAACAACCTGGTCCTAATTAGCCTTGATTGGCCACACCTGTGCCACTGAAATTCCTGATTAGCTACGCCTGGTCCTAATTAGACTTGATTGGCCACAGCTGTGCCACGGAAATGGCTGATTAGGCACGCCTGGTCCTAATTATACTTGATTGGCCACACCTCTGACACAAAAATTGCTGTTTAGACACATCTGGTCCTAACTAGCCTTGATTGGCCACACTTGTGCCACTGAAATTGCTAATTATGAGTGCCTCATCCTAATTAGCCTTAAGTGGCCACACCTGTGCCACTGAAATTGCTGATTAGGCACGCTTCATCCTAATTAGCCTTGATTGGCCACACCTGTGCCACTGAAATTGCTGATTGGGCGCAACTGGTCCTAATAAGCCTTGATTGGCCACACCTGTACTTCTGAAAGGGCTGATTAGGTGCGCCTGGTTCTAATTAGCCTTGATTGGGCATGCCCTTGAAACTGAAATGGATGATTAGGCGCTCCTGGTCCTAAATAGTCTTGATTGGCCACACCTGTGTCACTAAAATAGCTAATGAGACACACCTGGTCCTAATTAGCCTTGATTGCCCACACCTGTGTCATTAAAATAGCTAATTAGACGCATCTGGCCCTAATTAGTCTTGATTGGCCAGACCCGTGTCACTGAAATTGCTAATTAGACGCACCTGGTCTGAATTAGCATTGATTGGCCACACCTGTGCCACTGAAATTGCTGATTAGGCGCTCCTGGTCCTTATTAGCCTTAATTGGCCACACCCCTGCCACTGAAATTGCTGATTAGGCGCACCTGATCAAAATTAGCCTTGATTGGCCACATGTGCGTCACTAAAATAGCTAATTATATGCACCTGGTCCTAATTAATCTTGATTGGCCACACCTGTGTCAGTGAAATTGCTAATTAGAAGCAACTGGTCCTAATTAGCCTTGATTAGTCACACCTGTGCTACTGAAAATGATGATTTGGGGCACCAGGTCCTAATTAGCCTTGATTGGCCACACCTGTGACACCGAAATTTCTGATTAGGCTTGCCTGGGACCTAATTAGCCTTGATTGGCCACACCTGTGCCACTGAAATTGCTAATTAGAAGCACCTGTTCCTAATTAGCTTTGATTGTCGCTAATTAGAAGCAGGTGGTCGTATGTAGCCATGATTGTCCACACTTGTGTCACTGAAATTGCTAATTGGAAACACCTGGTCCTAATTAGCCTTGACTGTCGCTAATTAGAAATACCTGGTCCAAATTAGAATTGATTGTCCACATCAGTGTCACTGAAATTACTATTTAGAAACACCTGGTCCTATTTTGCCTTGATTGTCCACACCTGTGGCACTGCAATTGCTGATTAGATGCGACTGGTTCTAATTAGCATTGATTGGCCACACCTGTGCCACTGAAATTGCTGATTAGGCGCGCCTGATCCTAATTACATTTGATTGGCGAAAGCTGTGCCACGGAAATTGCTGATTAGGCGTGTCTGGTCCTAATTAGCCTTGATTGGCCAAACTTGTGCCACTGAAATTGCTGATTACGCGTGTCTGGTCCTGATTTGCCTTCATGGCCACACCGGTGCTACTGTAATTGCTGATTAGGCATGCCTGGTCCTAATTAGTCTTGATTGGCCTCACCTGTGCCACTGAAATTGCTGATTAGGCATGCCTGGTCCTAATTGTCCTTCATTGGCCACACCGGTGCCACGTAAATTGTTGATGAGGCGCGCATGGTCCTAATTAGCTTTGATTGGCTGCACCTGTGTTGCTGAAATTGCTAATTAGAAACACCTGGTGCTAATTAGCCTTAGTTTTCGCTAATTAGAAACACGTGGTCCTAATTGGCCTTGATTGTCCACACCTGTTTCACTGAAAATGTTGATTAGTCTCGCCTGGTCCTAATTAGCCTTGATTGGCCACACCTGTGCCACTGAAATTGCTGATTACGCGTGCGTGGTCCTGATTTGCCTTCATGGCCACATCGGTGCTACAGAAATTGCTGATTAGGCACGCCTGGTCCTAATTAGCCTTGATTGGCCACTCGTGTGCCACTGAAATTGCTGATTAGAAATGCCTGGTCCTAATTAGCATTGATTGTCAATAATTAGAAACACCTGGTCCTAATTAGCCTTGATTGGCCAAACCTGTGCTACTGAAATTGCTGATTAGAAACACCTGGTCCTACTTAGCCTTGATTGGCCACACCTGTGCCAGAGAAATTGCTGATTGGGCACGCCTGGTCTTAATTACACTTCATTGATCACCCCTGTGCCACTGAAATTGCTGACAAGAAATACCTGGTCCTAATTAGCCTTGGTTGGCCACACCTCTGACACTCTAATTGCTAATAAAGCAAGCCTGGGCCTAATTAATCTTGATTGCCAACACTTGTGCTACTGAAATTGCTGAATAGAAACACTTGGTGCTAATTAGCCTTGATTGTCTCTAATTAGAAACACCTGGTCCTAATTAACCTTGATTGGCCACACCTGTGCCCCTGAAATTGCTGATAAGGAACGCATGATCCTAATTAGCCTTGGTTGGCCACACCTATGCCACTGAAATTGCTGATAAGGCACGGCTGGTCCTAATTAGCTTTGATTGGCCACACCTGTGCCACTGAAATTACTGAGTAAGCACGCCTGGTCCTAATTAGCCTTGATTGGCCACACATGTGCCAATGAAATTGCTGATTAGGGGTGCCTGGTGCTAATTAGCCTTGATTTCGCTAATTGGAAACACATGATCCTAATTAGCCTTGATTTACCACACCTGTGCCACTGCAATTGCTGATTAGACGCGCCTGGTCCAATTTAGCCTTGATTGGCCACATCTGTGGCACTGAAATTGCGGATTAGAAGCTCCTGGTGCTATTTAGCCTTGACTGGCCACACCTGAGGCACTGCGATTGCTTATTAGACGCGCCTGGTCCAATATAGCCTTGATAGGCCACATCTGTGGCACTGAAATTGCGGATTAGAAGCTCCTGGTACTATTTAGCCTTCACTGGCCACACCTGTGCTACTGAAATTGCTTCTTGGGCTAGCCTGGTCCTAATTAGCCTTCACTGGCCACAAGTGTGCCACTGAAAGTGCTGATTAGGTGCGCCAGGTCCTAATTGGCCTTCATTGGCCAAACCTCTGCCACTGAAATTGCTGATTAGGCACGCCTGGTCCTAATTAGTCTTGATTGGCCTCACCTGTGCCACTGAAATTGCTGATTAGGCATGCCTGGTCCTAATTGTCCTTCATTGGCCAAACTGGTGCCACGTAAATTGTTGATGAGGCACGCATGGTCCTAATTAGCTTTGATTGGCCGCACCTGTGTTGCTGAAATTGCTAATTAGAAACACCTGGTGCTAATTAGTCTTAGTTTTCGCTAATTAGAAACACGTGATCCTAATTGGCCTTGATTGTCCACACCTGTTTCACTGAAAATGCTGATTAGGCGTTCCTGGTCCTAATTAGCCTTGATTGGCCACACCTGTGCCACTGAAATTGCTGATTAGTTCTGCCTGGTCCTAATTAGCCTTAACTGGCCACACCTGTGGCACTGCAATTGTTTATTAGACGCGCCTGGTCCAATATAGCCTTGATAGGCCACATCTTTGGCACTGAAATTGCGGATTAGAAGCTCCTGGTACTATTTAGCCTATACTGGCCACACCTGTGCCACTGAAATTGATTATTGGGCTAGCCTGCTCCTAATTAGCCTTCACTGGCCACACCTGTGCCACTGAAAGTGCTGATTAGGTGCGCCAGGTCCTAATTGGCCTTGATTGGCCAAACCTCTGCCACTGAAATTGCTGATTAGGCGTGCCTGGTCCTAATTAGTCTTGCTTGACCTCACCTGTGCCACTGAAATTGCTGATTAGGCATGCCTGGTCCTAATTGTCCTTCATTAGCCCTATCGGTGCCACGTAAATTGTTGATGAGGCACACATGGTCCTAATTAGCTTTGATTGGCCGTACCTGTTTTGCTAAAATTGCTAATTAGAAACACCTGGTGCTAATTAGCCTTAGTTTTCGCTAATTAGAAACACGTGGTTCTAATTGGCCTTGATTGTCCACACTTGTTTCACTGAAACTGCTGATTAGGCGCTCCTGGTCCTGATTAGCCTTGATTGGCCACACCTGTGGCAGTGAAATTGCTGAGTGGCGGGCCTGGTCCTAATTACACTTGATTGGCCACAGCTGTGCCACTGAAATTGCGGATTAGGCGCGCCTGGTCCTAATTAGCCTTGAGTGGCCACACCTGTGCCACTGAAATTGCTGATTAGGTACGCCTGGCGCTAATTAGCCTTGATTGTCGATAATTAGAAACACCTGGTCCTAATTAGTGTTGATTGGCCAAACCTGTGCCACTGAAATTGCTGGTTATGTGAGCCTGATCCTAATTAGCCTTGATTGGCCACACCTGTGCACCTGAAGTTGCTGATTAGGCCTGCCTGGCCCTAATTTGCCTTGATTGGTCACACCTGTCCCACTGAAATTGCTGATAAGGCGCGCCTGGTCCTAATTGGCCTTGATTGGCCACACCTGTGCCGCTAAAATTGCTGATTATGGTTGCCTGGTGGTAATTAGCCTTGATTTTTGCTAATTAGAAATGCATGAAGTTAATTACCTGTGGTTGGCCACACCCGTGCCACTGGAATTGCTGAGTAAACGTGCTGGGTCCTAATTAGCCTTGACTGGCCACACCTGTGCCACTGAAATTGCTGATTAGACCCGCCTGGTCCTATTTAGCCTTGTTTGGCCACCACTGTGCCACTGAAATTGCTGATTAGGTGCGCCTGGTGCTAATTAGCCTTGATATTCGCTAATTGGAAACACATGATCCTAATTAGCCTTGGTTGGCCACTCGTGTGCCACTGAAATTGCTGATTATTAATGCCTGCTGCTAATTAGCCTTGATTGTCGATAATTAGAAACAACTGTTCCTAATTAGACTTGATTGGCAACACCTGTGCCACAGAAATTGATGATTGGGTTCGCCTGGTCCTAATTAGACTTGGTTGGCCAGAGCTGTGCCACTGAAATTGCTGATTACTCGAGACTGGTCCAAATTAGCCTTGATTGGCCACACCCCTGCCACTGAAATTGCTGATTAGGCGCGCCTGATCATAATTCGGCTTGATTGCCCACACCTGTGTCATTAAAATAGCTAATTAGACGCATCTGGCCCTAATTAGTCTTGATTGGCCAGACCCGTGTCACTGAAATTGCTAATTAGACGCACCTGGTCTGAATTAGCATTGATTGGCCACACCTGTGCCACTGAAATTGCTGATTAGGCACTCCTGGTCCTTATTAGCCTTAATTGGCCACACCCCTGCCACTGAAATTGCTGATTAGGCGCACCTGATCAAAATTAGCCTTGATTGGCCACATGTGCGTCACTAAAATAGCTAATTATATGCACCTGGTCCTAATTAATCTTGATTGGCCACACCTGTGTCAGTGAAATTGCTAATTAGAAGCAACTGGTCCTAATTAGCCTTGATTAGTCACACCTGTGCTACTGAAAATGATGATTTGGGGCACCAGGTCCTAATTAGCCTTGATTGGCCACACCTGTGACACCGAAATTTCTGATTAGGCTTGCCTGGGACCTAATTAGCCTTGATTGGCCACACCTGTGCCACTGAAATTGCTAATTAGAAGCACCTGTTCCTAATTAGCTTTGATTGTCGCTAATTAGAAGCAGGTGGTCGTATGTAGCCATGATTGTCCACACTTGTGTCACTGAAATTGCTAATTGGAAACACCTGGTCCTAATTAGCCTTGACTGTCGCTAATTAGAAATACCTGGTCCAAATTAGAATTGATTGTCCACATCAGTGTCACTGAAATTACTATTTAGAAACACCTGGTCCTATTTTGCCTTGATTGTCCACACCTGTGGCACTGCAATTGCTGATTAGATGCGACTGGTTCTAATTAGCATTGATTGGCCACACCTGTGCCACTGAAATTGCTGATTAGGCGCGCCTGATCCTAATTACATTTGATTGGCGAAAGCTGTGCCACGGAAATTGCTGATTAGGCGTGTCTGGTCCTAATTAGCCTTGATTGGCCAAACTTGTGCCACTGAAATTGCTGATTACGCGTGTCTGGTCCTGATTTGCCTTCATGGCCACACCGGTGCTACTGTAATTGCTGATTAGGCGTGCCTGGTCCTAATTAGTCTTGATTGGCCTCACCTGTGCCACTGAAATTGCTGATTAGGCATGCCTGGTCCTAATTGTCCTTCATTGCCCACACCGGTGCCACGTAAATTGTTGATGAGGCGCGCATGGTCCTAATTAGCTTTGATTGGCTGCACCTGTGTTGCTGAAATTGCTAATTAGAAACACCTGGTGCTAATTAGCCTTAGTTTTCGCTAATTAGAAACACGTGGTCCTAATTGGCCTTGATTGTCCACACCTGTTTCACTGAAAATGTTGATTAGTCTCGCCTGGTCCTAATTAGCCTTGATTGGCCACACCTGTGCCACTGAAATTGCTGATTACGCGTGCGTGGTCCTGATTTGCCTTCATGGCCACATCGGTGCTACAGAAATTGCTGATTAGGCACGCCTGGTCCTAATTAGCCTTGATTGGCCACTCGTGTGCCACTGAAATTGCTGATTAGAAATGCCTGGTCCTAATTAGCATTGATTGTCAATAATTAGAAACACCTGGTCCTAATTAGCCTTGATTGGCCAAACCTGTGCTACTGAAATTGCTGATTAGAAACACCTGGTCCTACTTAGCCTTGATTGGCCACACCTGTGCCAGAGAAATTGCTGATTGGGCACGCCTGGTCTTAATTACACTTCATTGATCACCCCTGTGCCACTGAAATTGCTGACAAGAAACACCTGGTCCTAATTAGCCTTGGTTGGCCACACCTCTGACACTCTAATTGCTAATAAAGCAAGCCTGGGCCTAATTAATCTTGATTGCCAACACTTGTGCTACTGAAATTGCTGAATAGAAACACTTGGTGCTAATTAGCCTTGATTGTCTCTAATTAGAAACACCTGGTCCTAATTAACCTTGATTGGCCACACCTGTGCCCCTGAAATTGCTGATAAGGAACGCATGATCCTAATTAGCCTTGGTTGGCCACACCTATGCCACTGAAATTGCTGATAAGGCACGGCTGGTCCTAATTAGCTTTGATTGGCCACACCTGTGCCACTGAAATTACTGAGTAAGCACGCCTGGTCCTAATTAGCCTTGATTGGCCACACATGTGCCAATGAAATTGCTGATTAGGGGTGCCTGGTGCTAATTAGCCTTGATTTCGCTAATTGGAAACACATGATCCTAATTAGCCTTGATTTACCACACCTGTGCCACTGCAATTGCTGATTAGACGCGCCTGGTCCAATTTAGCCTTGATTGGCCACATCTGTGGCACTGAAATTGCGGATTAGAAGCTCCTGGTGCTATTTAGCCTTGACTGGCCACACCTGAGGCACTGCGATTGCTTATTAGACGCGCCTGGTCCAATATAGCCTTGATAGGCCACATCTGTGGCACTGAAATTGCGGATTAGAAGCTCCTGGTACTATTTAGCCTTGACTGGCCACACCTGTGTTACTGAAATTGCTTCTTGGGCTAGCCTGGTCCTAATTAGCCTTCACTGGCTACAAGTGTGCCACTGAAAGTGCTGATTAGGTGCGCCAGGTCCTAATTGGCCTTCATTGGCCAAACCTCTGCCACTGAAATTGCTGATTAGGCGCGCCTGGTCCTAATTAGTCTTGATTGGCCTCACCTGTGCCACTGAAATTGCTGATTAGGCATGCCTGGTCCTAATTGTCCTTCATTGGCCAAACTGGTGCCACGTAAATTGTTGATGAGGCACGCATGGTCCTAATTAGCTTTGATTGGCCGCACCTGTGTTGCTGAAATTGCTAATTAGAAACACCTGGTGCTAATTAGTCTTAGTTTTCGCTAATTAGAAACACGTGATCCTAATTGGCCTTGATTGTCCACACCTGTTTCACTGAAAATGCTGATTAGGCGTTCCTGGTCCTAATTAGCCTTGATTGGCCACACCTGTGCCACTGAAATTGCTGATTAGTTCTGCCTGGTCCTAATTAGCCTTAACTGGCCACACCTGTGGCACTGCAATTGTTTATTAGACGCGCCTGGTCCAATATAGCCTTGATAGGCCACATCTTTGGCACTGAAATTGCGGATTAGAAGCTCCTGGTACTATTTAGCCTATACTGGCCACACCTGTGCCACTGAAATTGATTATTGGGCTAGCCTGCTCCTAATTAGCCTTCACTGGCCACACCTGTGCCACTGAAAGTGCTGATTAGGTGCGCCAGGTCCTAATTGGCCTTGATTGGCCAAACCTCTGCCACTGAAATTGCTGATTAGGCGTGCCTGGTCCTAATTAGTCTTGCTTGACCTCACCTGTGCCACTGAAATTGCTGATTAGGCATGCCTGGTCCTAATTGTCCTTCATTAGCCCCATCGGTGCCACGTAAATTGTTGATGAGGCACACATGGTCCTAACTAGCTTTGATTGGCCGTACCTGTTTTGCTGAAATTGCTAATTAGAAACACCTGGTGCTAATTAGCCTTAGTTTTCGCTAATTAGAAACACGTGGTTCTAATTGGCCTTGATTGTCCACACTTGTTTCACTGAAACTGCTGATTAGGCGCTCCTGGTCCTGATTAGCCTTGATTGGCCACACCTGTGGCAGTGAAATTGCTGAGTGGCGGGCCTGGTCCTAATTACACTTGATTGGCCACAGCTGTGCCACTGAAATTGCGGATTAGGCGCGCCTGGTCCTAATTAGCCTTGAGTGGCCACACCTGTGCCACTGAAATTGCTGATTAGGTACGCCTGGCGCTAATTAGCCTTGATTGTCGATAATTAGAAACACCTGGTCCTAATTAGTGTTGATTGGCCAAACCTGTGCCACTGAAATTGCTGGTTATGTGAGCCTGATCCTAATTAGCCTTGATTGGCCACACCTGTGCCACAGAAATTGATGATTAGGTTCGCCTGGTCCTATTTAGCCTTGTTTGGCCACCACTGTGCCACTGAAATTGCTGATTAGGTGCGCCTGGTGCTAATTAGCCTTGATATTCGCTAATTGGAAAAACATGATCCTAATTAGCCTTGGTTGGCCACTCGTGTGCCACTGAAATTGCTGATTATTAATGCCTGGTGCTAATTAGCCTTAATTGTCGATAATTAGAAACACCTGGTCCTAATTAGCCTTGATTGGCCACACCTGTGCCACAGAAATTGATGATTAGGTTCGCCTGGTCCTAATTAGACTTGGTTGGCCAGAGCTATGCCACTGAAATTGCTGATTACTCGAGACTGGTCCAAATTAGCCTTGATTGGCCACATTTGTGCCTCTGAAATTGCTGATTACAAAATCCTGGTCCTAATTTGCCTTGATTGGACACACCTGTGCCAATGAAATTGCTGATTAGGTGTGCCTGGTCCTAATTAGCCTTGATGGCCACACGTGTGCCACTGAAATTGCTGATTAGGGGTGCCTGGTGCTCATTAGCCTTGATTTTCGCTCATTGGAAACACATGATCCTAATTAGCCTTGGTTGGCCACACCAATGCCACTGAAATTGCTCATTATGCGCTCCTGGTCCGAATTAGCCTTGATTGGCCACACCCCTGCCACTGAAATTGCTGATTAGGCGCACCTGATCATAATTCGGCTTGATTGGCCACACCTATGTCACTAAAATAGCTAATTAGACGCACCTGGTCCTAATTAGTCTTGATTGGCCACACCTGTGGAACTGAAATTGCAAATTAGAAGCTACTGGTCCTAATTAGCCTTGATTAGTCACACCTGTGCCACTGAAAATGATGATTTGGGGCGCCAGGTCCTAATTAGCCTTAATTATCCACACCTGTGTCACTGAAAGTGATAATTAGAAACATCTGGTCCTAATTAGCCTTGATTGTCGCTAATTAGAAGCAGCTGGTCGTAAGTAGCCTTGATTGTCCACACCTGTGTCACTGAAATTGCTAATTGGAAACACCTGATCCTAATTATCCTTGATTGTCCACACCTGTGTCACTGAAATTGATAATTAGACGCACGTGTCCTAATTAGCCTTGATGGCCCCACCTGTGTCATTGAAATAGCTAATTAGACGCACCTGGTCCGAATTAGCATTGATTGGCCACACCTGTATCACTGAAATTGCTGATTAGGCACGCCTGGTCCTAATTAGCTTTGGTTGGCCACACCTGTGCCACTGAAATTGCTGATTAGGCATGCCTGTTCCTAATTAGCCTTCATTGGCCACATCTGTGCCATTGAAATTGGTGATTAGGCGGGCCTGGTCCTAATTAGCATTGAATGGCCACACCTGTGCCACTGAAACTGCTGATTATTTGCACCTGGACTAATTA
Source organism: Typhlomys cinereus (assembly GCA_023101885.1). Lineage (NCBI taxonomy): Eukaryota > Metazoa > Chordata > Mammalia > Rodentia > Platacanthomyidae > Typhlomys > Typhlomys cinereus. Next base: position 1,088,675 of record JALPQD010000435.1, on the reverse strand, counting down.
GCCTTGATTGTCCACACCTGTGTCACTACAGTTGCTGATTAGATGCACCTGGTTCTAATTAGCCTTGATTGTCCACAATTGTGTCACTGAAATTGCTAATTACACGTACCTGGTCCTAATTATTCTTGATTATCCACACCTGTGTCACTGAAATTGCCTATTAGAAACACCTGGTCCTAATTAGCGTTGATTGGCCACACCTGTGTCACTGAAATAGCTAATTAGAAGCACCTGGTTCTAATTAGCCTTGACTGTCGCTAATTAGAAACACCTGGTCCTAATTAGAATTGATTGTCCACATCAGTGTCACTGAAATTAATAATTAGAAACACCTGGTCCTATTTTGCCTTGATTGTCCACACCTGTGTTAGTGAAGTTGCTAATTAGATGCACCTGGTTCTAATTAGCCGATTGGCCACACCTGTGTCACTGAAAGTGGTAATTAGATGCCACTGGTCCAAATTAGCCTTGATTAGCCACACCTGTGCCACTGAAATGGCTGATTAGGTGCGCCTGGTTCTAATTAGACCTGATTGGCCACACGTGTGCAACAGAAATTGATGATTAGGTGCGTCAGGTCATAATCAGCCTTGATAGGTCACACCTTTGAAATGGAAATTGCTGATCTTTCATGCCAGTACCTAATTAGCCTTGAATGGACACACCTGTGTCACTGAAATGGCTGATTAGGTGTGCCTGGTTCTAATTAGACTTGATTGGCCACACCTGTGCAACAGAAATTGATGATTAGGTGCGCATGGTCCTAATTAGCCTTGATTAGCCACACCTTGGCCACTGAAATTGCTGATTAGTGGTGCCTGGTGCTAATTAGCCTTGATTTCGCTAATTGGAAACACATGATCCTAATTAGCCTTGATTTGCCACACCTGTGCCACTGAAATTGCTGATTATGCGTACCTGTTCCTAATTAGCTTTGATTGGCCACACCTGTGCCACTGAAAGTGCTGATTAGGTGCGCCAGGTCCTAATTGGCCTTGATTGGCCACACTTGTGTCACTGAAATTGATAATTAGATGCACGTGTCCTAATTAGCCTTGTTGGCCCCACCTGTGTCATTGAAATAGCTAATTAGACGCACCTGGTCCGAATTAGCATTGATTGGCCACACCTGTATCACTGAAATTGCTGATTAGGCACGCCTGGTCCTAATTAGCTTTGGTTGGCCACACCTGTGCCACTGAAATTGCTGATTAGGCATGCCTGTTCCTAATTAGCCTTGATTGGCCACACCTGTGCCACAGAAATTGATGATTAGGTTTGCCTGGTCCTAATTAGACTTGGTTGGCCAGAGCTGTGCCACTGAAATTGCTGATTACTCGAGACTGGTCCAAATTAGCCTTGATTGGCCACATTTGTGCCTCTGAAATTGCTGATTACAAAATCCTGGTCCTAATTTGCCTTGATTGGACACACCTGTGCCAATGAAATTGCTGATTAGGTGTGCCTGGTCCTAATTAGCCTTGATGGCCACACGTGTGCCACTGAAATTGCTGATTAGGGGTGCCTGGTGCTCATTAGCCTTGATTTTCGCTCATTGGAAACACATGATCCTAATTAGCCTTGGTTGGCCACACCAATGCCACTGAAATTGCTGATTATGTGCTCCTGGTCCTAATTAGCCTTGATTGGCCACATAAGTGCGACTGAAATTGCAGATTAGGCCCGCCTGGTCCTAATTAGCCTTGATTGGCCACATCTGTGCCACTGAAATTGCTGATTAGGCTCCCCTGATCCTATTTAGCCTTGATTGGCCACACCTTTGCTACTGAAATTGCTGATTAGTGGTTCTGAGTGCTAATTAGCCTTAATTTCGCTAATTGGAAACACATGATCCTAATTATCCTTGATTGGCCACACCTGTGCCACTGAAATTACTGATTATGCACTCCTGTTCCTAATTCGCCTTGATTGGCCACACCAGTGCCACTCAAATTGCTAATTAGAAACACCTGGTCTGAATTAGCCTTGATTGGCCACACCTGTGTCACTGAAATTCATAATTAGAAACATCTGGTCCTAATTAGCCTTGATTGTCGGTAATTAGAAACTCCTCGTCCTAATTAGTCTTTATTGTCCACACCTGTGTCACTGAAATTGATAATTAGAAACACCTGGTCCTAATTAGCCTTGATTGTCCACATCTGTGTCACTGAAATTGATAATTAGAAACATCTGGTCCTAATTAACCTTGATTGTCCCCACATATGTCCCTGAAATTGCTATTTACACGCACCTGGTCCTAAAATAGCCTTGATTGAAGATACCTGTGTCATTGAAATTGCTAATTATTTGCACCTGGTCATAATTAGCCTTGATTGGCCACACCTGTGCCACTGAAATTGCTAATTAGAAACACCTGGTCCTAATTAGTTTTGTTTGGTCACACCTGTGCCAATGAAATTGCTGATAAGGCGCACCTGGTCATAATTAGCATTGACTGGACACACCTGTGCCACTGAAATTGCTGATTAGGTGCTCCTGGTCCTGATTAGCATTGATTGGCCACACCTGTGCCAGTGAAATTGCTGAGTAGGCACGCCTGGTCCTAATTACACTTGATTGGCCACAGCAGTTCCACGAAAATTGCTGATTAGGGCATGCCTGCTCCTAATTAGCCTTGGTTGGCCACACCTGTGCCACTGAAATTGCTGAGTATGCATGCCTGGTCCTAATTAGCCTTGATTGTCCACACCTGTGCCACTGAAATTGCTGATTACGCGTGCCTGGTCCTAATTTGCCTTCATGGACACACCAGTGCTACGGAAATTGCTGATTAGGCACGCTGGTCCTAATTAGCTTGATTGGCCACTCGTGTGCCACTGAAATTGCTGATTAGAAATGCCTGGTACTAATTAGCCTTGATTGTCGATAATTAGAAACACCTGGCACTAATTAGCCTTGATTGGCCAAACCTGTGCCACTGAAATTGCTGATGAGGCGCACCTGGTCTTAATTACACTTCATTGGTCACCCCTTTGCCACTGAAATTGCTGACTAGAAACACCTGGTCCTAATTAGCCTTGGTTGGCCACACCTCTGACACTCTAATTGCTAATAAAGCAAGCCTGGACCTAATTAATGTTGATTGGCGACCCCTGTGCTACTGAAATTTCTTAATAGAAACACCTGGTCCTAATTAGCCTTGGTTGGCCACACCTCTGACACTCTAATTGCTAATAAAGCAAGCCTGGACCTAATTAATGTTGATTGGCGACCCCTGTGCTACTGAAATTTCTTAATAGAAACACCTGGTGCTAATTAGCCTTGATTGTCTCTAATTAGAAACACCTGGTCCTAATTAACCTTGATTGGCCATACCTGTGCCACTGAAATTGCTGATTAGGAAAGCATGATCCTAATTAGCCTTGGTTGGCCACACCTATGCCACTGAAATTGCTGATAAGGCACGGCTGATCCTAATTAGCCTTGATTGGCCACACCTGTGCAACTGAAATTACTGAGTAAGTGTGCCTGGTCCTAATTAGCCTTGATTAGCCAAACCTATGCGATTGAATTTGCTGATTATATAGGCCTGGTGCTAATTACCCTTGATTGTCGATAATCAGAACCACCTCGTCCTAATTAGCCTTGATTGGCAACACCTGTGCCACTGAAATGGCTGATTAGGCGTGCCTGATCCTAATTAGCCTTGATTGGCCACATTTGCCACATTTGTGCCACTGAAATTGCTTATTAGAAGGTCATGGTCCTAATCAGCCTTGATTGACCACACCTGTACCACTGAAGTTGCTGATTAGGCGTGCATGGTCCTAATTAGCCTTGATTGGCCACAACTGTGCACTTAAATTGCTGATTAGGGGTGCCTGGTGCTAATTAGCCTTCATTTTCACTAATTGGAAACACATGATCCTAATTAGCCTTGGTTGGCCACACCTGTGCCACTGAAATTGCTAATTAGGCGTGCCTGGTCCTAATTGTCTTTCATGGGTTATAGTGGTGCCACGGAAATTGCTGATGAGGCGCGCCTGGTCCTAATTAGCCTTCATTGGTCACACGTGTTCCACTGAAATTGCTGATTAGAAACGCCTGGTGCTAATTAGCCTTGATTGTCAATAATTAGAAACACCTGGTCCTAATTAGCCTTGATTGACCACATCTTTACCACTGAAATTGCTCACTAGACGCACCCGGTCCGCGTTAGCCTTGATTTGCTACACCTGTGTCACTGAAAATGCTAATTAGGAGCTCCTGGTCCGAATTAGCCTTGATTGGCCACTCCCTTGCCTCTGAAGTTGCTGATTAGGCACGACTGGTCCTAATTAGCCTTGATATGCCACACCTGTGCAACTGAAGTTGCTGATTCGGGATGCCTGGTCCTAATTAGCCTTGATTGGCCACACCTGTGTCACTGAAAATGCTAATAACATGCACCATGTCCGAATTAGCCTTGATTGGCCACACCCATGTCACTGAACTTGCTCATTAGACGCACCTGGTCTGAATTAGCATTGATTGGCAACACCTGTTAAACTGAAATTGCTGATTAGGTGCCCCTGGTCCTTATTAGCCTTGATTGGCCACACCCCTGCCACTGAAATTGCTGATTAGGCATGCCTGATCAAAATTAGCCTTTATTGGCCACACCTGAGTAAGTAAAATATATAATTAGACGCACCTGGTCCTAATTAGTGTTGATTGCCACACCTGTGTCACTGAAATTGCTAATTAGATGCAACTGGTCCTAATTAGCCTTGATTAGTCACACCTGTGCCACTGAAAATGACGATTTGGGGCGCCAGGTTCTAATTAGCCTTAATTGTCCACACCTGTGTCACTGAAATTGATAATTAGAAACATATGGTCCTAATTAGCCTTGATTGTCGCTAATTAGAATCAGCTGGTCGTAAGTAGCCTTGATTGTCCACACCTGTGTCACTGAAATTGCTAATTGGAAACACCTTGTCCTAATTAGCCTTGACTGTCACTAATTAGAAACACCTGGTCCTAATTAGAATTGATTGTCCACATCGGTGTCACTGAAATTACTAATTAGAAACACCTGGTCCTATTTTGCCTTGATTGTCCACACCTGTGTTAGTGAAATTGCTAATTAAACACACCTGGTTCTAATTAGCCTTGATTGGCCACACCTGTGTCACTGAAATTGCTAGTGAGACGCACCTGGTCTTAATTATCCTTGATTGGCCACACCTGGGTCACTGAAAGTGGTAATTAGATGCACCTGGTCCAAATTAGCTTTGAATAGCCACACCTGTGCCCCTGAAATGGCTGATTAGGTGCGTGTGGTTCTAATTAGCCTTGATTGGCCACACCTGTGCCACAGAAATTGATGATGAGGTGCGTCAGGTCCTAATTAGCCTTGATTGGTCACACCTTTGAAATGGAAATTGCTGATCTGTCGTGCCTGTAACAATTAGCCTTGAATGGCCACACACGTGCCACTGAAATTGCTGATTATGTGCTCCTGGTCCTAATTAGCCTTGATTGGCCACATCTTTGTCACTGAAATTGCTAATTAGATGCACCTGGTCCTAATTAGCCTTGATTGGCCACATCTTTACCACTGAAATTGCTTACTAGACGCACTCGGTCCGAATTAGCCATGACTTGCTACACCTGTGTCACTGAAATTGCTAATTAGGAGCTCCTGGTCCGAATTAGTCTTGATTGGCGACACCTGTGCAACTGAAGTTGCTGATTAGGCATGCCTGGTCCTAATTAGCCTTGATATGCCACACGTGTGCAACTGAAGTGGCTGAATCGCCACGCCTCATCCTAATTAGCCTTGATTGGCCACACCTGTGTCACTGAAAATGCTAATTAGAAGCACCTGGTCCGCATTAGCCTTGATTGGCCATACCCGTGTCACTGAAATTGCTAATTAGAAGCACGTGGTCCGAATTAGCCTTGATTAGCCACACCTGTTAAACTGAAATTGCTGATTATGCGCTCCTGGTCCTTATTAGCCTTCATTGGCCACACCCCTGCCACTGAAATTGCTGATTAGGGGCGCCTGATCATAATTCGGCATGATTGGCCACACCTATGGCACTAAAATAGCTAATTAGACGCACCTGGTCCTAATTAGTCTTGATTGGCCACACCTGTGGAACTGAAATTGCAAATTAGAAGCTACTGGTCCTAATTAGCCTTGATTAGTCACACCTGTGCCACTGAAAATGATGATTTGGGGCGCCAGGTCCTAATTAGCCTTAATTGTCCACACCTGTGTCACTGAAAGTGATAATTAGAAACATCTGGTCCTAATTAGCCTTGATTGTCGCTAATTAGAAGCAGCTGGTCGTAAGTAGCCTTGATTGTCCACACCTGTGTCACTGAACTTGCTAATTGGAAACACCTGATCCTAATTATCCTTGATTGTCCACACCTGTGTCACTGAAATGGATAATTAGACGCACGTGTCCTAATTAGCCTTGATGGCCCCACCTGTGTCATTGAAATAGCTAATTAGACGCACCTGGTCCGAATTAGCATTGATTGGCCACACTTGTATCACTGAAATTGCTGATTAGGCACGCCTGGTCCTAATTAGCTTTGGTTGGCCACACCAGTGCCACTGAAATTGCTGATTAGGTGCGCATGGTCCTAATTAGCCTTGATTAGCCACACCTTGGCCACTGAAATTGCTGATTAGTGGTGCCTGGTGCTAATTAGCCTTGATTTCTCTAATCGGAAACACATGATCCTAATTAGCCTTGATTTGCCACACCTGTGCCACTGAAATCACTGATTATGCGTGCCTGTTCCTAATTAGCCTTGATTGGCCACACCTGTGTGACTGAAATTGCTGATTAGTCCCGCCTGGTCCTAATTAGCCTTGATTGGCCACACCTGTGCCACTGCAATTGCTGATTAGACACGCCTGGTCCAATTTAGCCTTGATTTGCCACAAGTGTGGCACTGAAATTGCGGATTAGGAGCTCCTGGTACTATTTAGCCTTGACTGGCCACATCTGTGCCATTGAAATTGATATTGTGCTAGCTTGGTCCTAATTAGCTTATACTGGCCACACCTGTGCCACTGAAAGTGCTGATTAGGTGCGCCAGGTCCTAATTGGCCTTGATTGGCAACACCTCTGCCACTGAAATGGCTGATTAGTCATGCCTGGTCCTAACTGTCCTTTATTGGCCACACCGGTGCCACGTTAATTGTTTATGAGGTGCGCATGGTCCTCGTTAGCTTTGATTGGCCGCACCTGTGTTGCTGAAATTGCTAATTAGAAACCTCTGGTGCTAATTACCCTTAGTATTCGCTAATTAGAAACACGTGCTCCTAATTGGCCTTTATTGTCCACACCCGTTTCACTGAAACTGCTGATTAGGCGCTCCTGGTCCTAATTAGCCTTGATTAGTCACACCTGTGCCACTGAAAATGATGATTTGGGGGCGCCAGGTCGTAATTAGCCTTAATTGTCCACACCTGTGTCACTGAAATTGATAAATAGGAACATCTGGTCCTAATTAGCCTTGATTGTCACTAATTAGAATCAGCTGGTCGTAAGTAGCCTTGATTTGCTACACCTGTGTCACTGAAATTGCTAATTAGGAGCTCCTGGTCCGAATTAGCCTTGATTGGCCACTCCCTTGCCTCTAAAGTTGCTGATTAGGCACGACTGGTCCTAATTAGCCTTGATATGCCACACCTGTGCAACTGAAGTTGCTGATTCGGCATGCCTCGTCCTAATTAGCCTTGATTGGCCACACCTGTGTCACTGAAAATGCTAATTAGACGCACCAAGTCCGAATTAGCCTTGATTGGCCACACCCGTGTCACTGAACTTGCTAATTAGACGCACCTGGTCCGAATTAGCCTTGATTGGCCACACCCGTGTCACTGAACTTGCTAATTAGACGCACCTGGTCTGAATTAGCATTGATTGGCCACACCTGTTAAACTGAAATTGCTGATTAGGCGCTCCTGGTCCTTATTAGCCTTGATTGGCCAGACCCCTGCCACTGAAATTGCTGATTAGGTGCGCCTGATCATAATTAGGCTTGATTGGCCACACCTATGGCACTAAAATAGCTAATTAGACGCACCTGGTCCTAATTAGTCTTGATTGGCCACACCTGTGTCACTGAAATTGCTAATTAGATGCAACTGGTCCTAATTAGCCTTGATTAGTCACACCTGTGCCACTGAAAATGATGATTTGGGGCGCCAGGTCCTAATTAGCCTTAATTGTCCACACGTGTGTCACTTAAATTGATAATTAGAAACATCTGGTCCTAATTAGCCTTGATTGTCTCTAATTAGAAACACCTGGTCCTAATTAGAATTGATTGTCCACATCGGTGTCACTGAAATTACTAATTAGAAACACCTGGTCCTATTTTGCCTTGATTGTCCACACCTGTGTTAGTGAAGTTGCTAATTAGACGCACCTGGCTCTAATTAGCCTTGATTGGCCACACTCGTGTCACTGAAATTGCTAGTGAGACGCACCTGGTCTTACTTATCCTTGATTGGCCACACCTGGGTCACTGAAAGTGGTAATTAGATGCACCTGGTCCAAATTAGCCTTGAATAGCCACACTTGTGCCACTGAAATGGCGGATTAGGTGCGTGTGGTTCTAATTAGCCTTGATTGGCCACACCTGTGCCTCAGAAATTGATGATGAGGTGCGTCAGGTCCTAATTAGCCTTGATTGGTCACACCTTTGAAATGGAAATTGCTGATCTGTCGTGCCTGTAACTAATTAGCCTTGAATGGCCACACCCGTGCCACTGAAATTGCTGATTATGTGCTCCTGGTCCTAATTAGCCTTGATTGGCCACATCTTTGTCACTGAAATTGCTAATTAGATGCACCTGGTCCTAATTAGCCTTGATTGGCCACATCTTTAACACTGAAATTGCTTACTAGACGCACTTGGTCCGAATTAGCCATGACTTGCTACACCTGTGTCACTGAAATTGCTAATTAGGAGCTCCTGGTCCGAATTAGTCTTGATTGGCGACACCTGTGCAACTGAAGTTGCTGATTAGGCATGCCTGGTCCTAATTAGCCTTGATATGCCACACCTGTGTAACTGAAGTTCCTGAATCGCCACGCCTCATCCTAATTAGCCTTGATTGGCCACACCTGTGTCACTGAAAATGCTAATTAGACGCACCTGGTCTGCATTAGCCTTGATTGGCCATACCCATGTCACTGAAATTGCTAATTAGAAGCACGTGGTCCGAATTAGCCTTGATTAGCCACACCTGTTAAACTGAAATTGCTGATTATGCGCTCCTGGTCCTTATTAGCCTTCATTGGCCACACCCCTGCCACTGAAATTGCTGATTAGGCGCGCCTGATCATAATTAGGCTTGATTGGCCACACCTATGTCACTAAAATAGCTAATTAGATGCACCTGGTCCTAATTAGTCTTGATTGGCCACACCTGTGGAACTGAAATTGCAAATTAGAAGCTACTGGTCCTAATTAGCCTTGATTAGTCACACCTGTGCCACTGAAAATGGTGATTTGGGGCGCCAGGTCCTAATTAGCCTTAATTGTCCACACCTGTGTCACTGAAAGTGATAATTAGAAACATCTGGTCCTAATTAGCCTTGATTGTCGCTAATTAGAAGCAGCTGGTCGTAAGTAGCCTTGATTGTCCACACCTGTGTCACTGAAATTGCTAATTGGAAACACCTGATCCTAATTATCCTTGATTGTCCACACCTGTGTCACTGAAATTGATAATTAGACGCACGTGTCCTAATTAGCCTTGATGGCCCCACCTGTGTCATTGAAATAGCTAATTAGACGCACCTGGTCCGAATTAGCATTGATTGGCCACACCTGTATCACTGAAATTGCTGATTAGGCACGCCTGGTCCTAATTAGCTTTGGTTGGCCACACCTGTGCCACTGAAATTGCTGATTAGGCATGCCTGTTCCTAATTAGCCTTCATTGGCCACATCTGTGCCATTGAAATTGGTGATTAGGCGGGCCTGGTCCTAATTAGCATTGAATGGCCACACCTGTGCCACTGAAACTGCTGATTATTTGCACCTGGACTAATTAGCCTTGATTGTCCACACCTGTGTCACTACAGTTGCTGATTAGATGCACCTGGTTCTAATTAGCCTTGATTGTCCACAATTGTGTCACTGAAATTGCTAATTACACGTACCTGGTCCTAATTATTCTTCATTATCCACACCTGTGTCACTGAAATTGCTAATTAGAAACACCTGGTCCTAATTAGCATTGATTGGCCACACCTGTGTCACTGAAATAGCTAATTAGAAGCACCTGGTTCTAATTAGCCTTGACTGTCGCTAATTAGAAACACCTGGTCCTAATTAGAATTGATTGTCCACATCAGTGTCACTGAAATTACTAATTAGAAACACCTGGTCCTATTTTGCCTTGATTGTCCACACCTGTGTTAGTGAAGTTGCTAATTAGATGCACCTGGTTCTAATTAGCCGATTGGCCACACCTGTGTCACTGAAAGTGGTAATTAGATGCCACTGGTCCAAATTAGCCTTGATTAGCCACACCTGTGCCACTGAAATGGCTGATTAGGTGCGCCTGGTTCTAATTAGACCTGATTGGCCACATGTGTGCAACAGAAATTGATGATTAGGTGCGCATGGTCCTAATTAACCTTGATTAGCCACACCTTGGCCACTGAAATTGCTGATTAGTGGTGCCTGGTGCTAATTAGACTTGATTTCGCTAATTGGAAACACATGATCCTAATTAGCCTTGATTTGCCACACCTGTGCCACTGAAATTGCTGATTATGCGTACCTGTTCCTAATTAGCTTTGATTGGCCACACCTGTGCCACTGAAATTGCTAATTGGAAACACCTGATCCTAATTAGCTTTGATTGTCCACACCTGTGTCACTGAAATTGATAATTAGACGCACGTGTCCTAATTAGCCTTGATGGCCCCACCTGTGTCATTGAAATAGCTAATTAGACGCACCTGGTCCGAATTAGCATTGATTGGCCACACCTGAATCACTGAAATTGCTGATTAGGCACGCCTGGTCCTAATTAGCTTTGGTTGACCACACCTGTGCCACTGAAATTGCTGATTAGGCGGGCCTGGTCCTAATTAGCATTGAATGGCCACACCTGTGCCACTGAAACTGCTGATTATTTGCACCTGGACTAATTAGCCTTGATTGTCCACACCTGTGTCACTACAGTTGCTGATTAGATACACCTGTTTCTAATTAGCCTTGATTGTCCACAATTGTGTCACTGAAATTGCTAATTACACGTACCTGGTCCTAATTATTCTTGATGATCCAATCCTGTGTCACTGAAATTGCTAATTAGAAACACCTGGTCCTAATTAGCATTGAATGGCCACACCTGTGCCACTGAAACTGCTGATTATTTGCACCTGGACTAATTAGCCTTGATTGTCCACACCTGTGTCACTACAGTTGCTGATTCGATGCACCTGATTCTAATTAGCCTTGATTGTCCACAATTGTGTCACTGAAATTGCTAATTACACGTACCTGGTCCTAATTATTCTTCATTATCCACACCTGTGTCAATGAAATTGCGAATTAGAAACACCTGGTCCTAATTAGCATTGATTGGCCACACCTGTGTCACTGAAATAGCTAATTAGAAGCACCTATCCTAATTAGCCTTGACTGTCGCTAATTAGAAAAACCTGGTCCTAATTAGAATTGATTGTCCACATCAGTGTCACTGAAATTACTAATTAGAAACACCTGGTCCTATTTTGTTGTCCACACCTGTGTTAGTGAAGTTGCTAATTAGATGCACCTGGTTCTAATTAGCCGATTGGCCACACCTGTGTCACTGAAAGTGGTAATTAGATGTCACTGGTCCAAATTAGCCTTGATTAGCCACACCTGTGCCACTGAAATGGCTGATTAGGTGCGCCTGGTTCTAATTAGACCTGATTGGCCACACGTGTGCAACAGAAGTTGATGATTAGGTGCGCATGGTCCTAATTAGCCTTGATTAGCCACACCTTGGCCACTGAAATTGCTGATTAGTGGTGCCTGGTGCTAATTAGCCTTGATTTCGCTAATTGGAAACACATGATCCTAATTAGCCTTGATTTGCCAAACCTGTGCCACTGAAATCGCTGATTATGCGTGCCTGTTCCTTATTAGCCTTGATTGGCCACACCTGCGTGACTGAAATTGCTGATTAGTCCCGCCTGGTCCTAATTAGCATTGATTTGCCACACCTGTGCCACTGCAATTGCTGATTAGACGTGCCTGGTCCAATTTAGCCTTGATTTGCCACAAGTGTGGCACTGAAACTGCGGATTAGAAGCTCCTGGTACTATTTAGCCTTGACTGGCCACACCTGTGCCATTGAAATTGATATTGTGCTAACTTGGTCCTAATTAGCGTATACTGGCCACACCTGTGCCACTGAAAGTGCTGATTAGGTGCGCCAGGTCCTAATTGGCCTTGATTGGCCACACCTCTGCCACTGAAATGGCTGATTAGTCATGCCTGGTCCTAATTGTCCTTTATTGGCCACACCGGTGCCACGTTAATTGTTTATGAGGTGCGCATGGTCCTCGTTAGCTTTGATTGGCCGCACCTGTGCTGCTGAAATTGCTAATTAGAAACCTCTGGTGCTAATTACCCTTAGTTTTCGTTAATTAGAAACACGTGGTCCTAATTGGCCTTGATTGTCCACACCCGTTTCACTGAAACTGCTGATTAGGCGCTCCTGGTCCTAATTAGCCTTGATTAGTCACACCTGTGCCACTGAAAATGATGATTAGGGGGCGGCAGGTCCTAATTAGCCTTAATTGCCCGCACCTTTGTCACTGAAATTGATAAATAGTAACATCTGGTCCTAATTAGCCTTGATTGTCGCTAATTAGAATCAGCTGGTCGTAAGTAGCCTTGATTGGCCAGACCTGTGTCACTGAAATTGCTAATTAGGAGCTCCTGGTCCGAATTAGCATTGATTGGCCACTCCCTTGCCTCTTAAGTTGCTGATTGGGCACGACTGGTCCTAATTAGCCTTGATATGCCACACCTGTGCAACTGAAGTTGCTGAATCGGCATGCCTCGTCCTAATTAGCCTTGATTGGCCACACCTGTGTCACTGAAAATGCTAATTAGACGCACCTGGTCAGCATTAGCCTTGATTGTCCATACCCGTGTCACTGAAATTGCTAATTAGAAGCACGTGGTCCGAATTAGCCTTGATTAGCCACACCTGTTAAACTGAAATTGCTGATTATGCGTTCCTGGTCCTTATTAGCCTTCATTGGCCACACCCCTGCCACTGAAATTGCTGATTAGGCGCGCCTGATCATAATTAGGCTTGATTGGCCACACCTATGTCACTAAAATAGCTAATTAGACGCACCTGGTCCTAATTAGTCTTGATTGGCCACACCCGTGGAACTGAAATTGCAAATTAGAAGCTACTGGTCCTAATTAGCCTTGATTAGTCACACCTGTGCCACTGAAAATGGTGATTTGGGGCGCCAGGTCCTAATTAGCCTTAATTGTCCACACCTGTGTCACTGAAAGTGATAATTAGAAACATCTGGTCCTAATTAGCCTTGATTGTCGCTAATTAGAAGCAGCTGGTCATAAGTAGCCTTGATTGTCCACACCTGTGTCACTGAAATTGCTAATTGGAAACACCTGATCCTAATTAGCCTTGATTGTCCACACCTGTGTCATTGAAATTGATAATTAGACGCACGTGTCCTAATTAGCCTTGATGGCCCCACCTGTGTCATTGAAATAGCTAATTAGACGCACCTGGTCCGAATTAGCATTGATTGGCCACACCTGTATCACTGAAATTGCTGATTAGGCACGCCTGGTCCTAATTAGCTTTGGTTGGCCACACCTGTGCCACTGAAATTGCTGATTAGGCATGTCTGTTCCTAATTAGCCTTCATTGGCCACATCTGTGCCATTGAAATTGGTGATTAGGCGGGCCTGGTCCTAATTAGCATTGAATGGCCACACCTGTGCCACTGAAACTGCTGATTATTTGCGCCTGGACTAATTAGCCTTGATTGTCCACACCTGTGTCACTACAGTTGCTGATTAGATGCACCTGGTTCTAATTAGCCTTGATTGTCCACAATTGTGTCACTGAAATTGCTAATTACACGTACCTGGTCCTAATTATTCTTCATTATCCACACCTGTGTCACTGAAATTGCTAATTAGAAACACCTGGTCCTAATTAGCGTTGATTGGCCACACCTGTCTCACTGAAATAGCTAATTAGAAGCACCTGGTCCTAATTAGCCTTGACTGTCGCTAATTAGAAACACCTGGTCCTAATTAGAATTGATTGTCCACATCAGTGTCACTGAAATTAATAATTAGAAACACCTGGTCCTATTTTGCCTTGATTGTCCACACCTGTGTTAGTGAAGTTGCTAATTAGATGCACCTGGTTCTAATTAGCCGATTGGCCACACCTGTGTCACTGAAAGTGGTAATTAGATGCCACTGGTCCAAATTAGCCTTGATTAGCCACACCTGTGCCACTGAAATGGCTGATTAGGTGCGCCTGGTCCTAATTAGACCTGATTGGCCACACTTGTGCAACAGAAATTGATGATTAGGTGCGTCAGGTCCTAATTAGCCTTGATAGGTCACACCTTTGAAATGGAAATTGCTGATCTTTCATGCCAGTAACTAATTAGCCTTGAATGGACACACCTGTGTCACTGAAATGGCTGATTAGGTGCGCTAGGTCCTAATTGGCCTTCATTGGCAAAACCTCTGCCACTGAAATTGCTGATTAGGCGCACCTGGTCCTAATTAATCTTGATTGGGCACACCTGTGCCACTGAAATTGCTGATTAGGCATGCCTGGTCCTAATTGTCCTTCATTGGCCACACCGGTGCCATGTAAATTGTTGATGAGGCGCGCATGGTCCTCGTTAGTTTTGATTGGCTGTACCTGTGTTGCTGAAATTGCTATTTAGAAATACCTGGTGCTAATTAGCCTTAGTTTTCACTAATTAGAAACACGTGGTCCTAATTGGCCTTGATTGTCCACACCTGTTCCACTGAAACTGCTGATTAGGCGCATCTGATCCAAATTAGCCTTAATTGGCCACACTTGTGCCACTGAAATTGCTGATTAGACGCGCCTAGTGCAAATTAGCCTTGGTTCGACACACCTGTGGCAATGAAATTGGTGATTAGAAGCTCCTGGTACTAATTAGCCTTAAGTGGCCACACCTGTGTCTCGGAAATTGGTAAATAGAAACACCTGGAGCTAATTAGCCTTAGTTTTCACTGATTAGAAACACGTGGTCCTTGTTGACCTTGATTGGCCACACCTGTTTCACTGAAACTGCTGATTAGGCGTGCCAGGTGCTTATTACCTTAGATTGGCCACACCTGTGCCACTGAAATTGCTGATTAGGTGCGCCTGGTCCTAATTAGCCTTGATTGGCCACACCTGTGTCACTGAAAATGCTAATTAGACGCACCTGGTCCGCATTAGCCTTGATTGGCCATACCCGTGTCAATGAAATTGCTAATTAGAAGCACGTGGTCTGAATTAGCCTTGATTAGCCACACCTGTTAAACTGAAATTGCTGATTATGCGCTCCTGGTCCTTATTAGCCTTCATTGGCCACACCCCTGCCACTGAAATTGCTGATTAGGCGCGCCTGATCATAATTAGGCTTGATTGGCCACACCTGTGTCACTAAAATAGCTAATTAGATGCACCTGGTCCTAATTAGTCTTGATTGTCCACACCTGTGTCACTGAAATGGATAATTAGACGCACGTGTCCTAATTAGCCTTGATGGCCCCACCTGTGTCATTGAAATAGCTAATTAGACACACCTGGTCCGAATTAGCATTGATTGGCCACCCTTGTATCACTGAAATTGCTGATTAGGCACGCCTGGTACTATTTAGCTTTGGTTGGCCACACCAGTGCCACTGAAATTGCTGATTAGGTGTGCATAGTCCTAATTAACCTTGATTAGCCACACCTTGGCCACTGAAATTGCTGATTAGTGGTGCCTGGTGCTAATTAGCCTTGATTTTGCTCATTGGAAACACATGATCCTAATTAGCCTTGATTTGCCACACCTGTGCCACTGAAATTGCTGATTATGCGTACCTGTTCCTAATTAGCTTTGATTGGCCACACCTGTGCGACTGAAATTGCTGATTAGTCCTGCCTGGTCCTAATTAGCCTTGATTGGCCACACCTGTGCCACTGCAATTGATGATTAGAAGCGCCTGGTCAAATTTAGCCTTGATTGGCCACATGTGTGGCACTGAAATTGCGGATTAGAAGCTCCTGGTACTATTTAGCCTTGACTGGCCACACCAGTGCCACTGAAATTGATATTGGGCTAGCTTGGTACTAATTAGCCTATACTGGCCACACCTGTGCCACTGAAAGTGCTGATTTGGTGCGCCAGGTCCTAATTGGCCTTCATTGGCCAAACCTCTGCCACTGAAATTGCTGATTAGGTGCGCCTGGTCCTAATTAATCTTGATTGGGCACACCTGTGCCACTGAAATTGCTGATTAGGCATGCCTGGTCCTAATTGTCCTTCATTGGCCACACCGGTGCCATGTAAATTGTTTATGAGGTGCGCATGGTCCTCGTTAGTTTTGATTGGCCGTACCTGTGTTGCTGAAATTGCTAATTAGAAACACCTGGTGCTAATTAGCCTTAGTTTTCCCTAATTAGAAACACGTGGTCCTAATTGGCCTAGATTGTCCACACCTGTTTCACTGAAACTGCTGATTAGGCGCGTCTGGTCCAAATTAGCCTTAATTGGCCACACTTGTGCCACTGAAATTGCTGATTAGACGTGCCTAGTGCAAATTAGCCTTGGTTCGGCACACCTGTGGCAATGAAATTGGTGATTAGAAGCTCCTGGTACTAATTAGCCTTAAGTGGCCACACCTGTGTCTCGGAAATTGGTAAATAGAAACACCTGGAGCTAATTAGCCTTAGTTTTCACTGATTAGAAACACGTGGTCCTTGTTGACCTTGATTGGCCACACCTGTTTCACTGAAACTGCTGATTAGGCGTGCCAGGTGCTTATTACCTTAGATTGGCCACACCTGTGCCACTGAAATTGCTGATTAGGTGCGCCTGGTCCTAATTAACCTTGGTTGGCCACAGCTATGCCAAGGAAATAGCTTATTAGGCGCTCCTGCTCCTAATTAGCCTGATTGGCTACATCTGTGCCACTGAAATTGCTGATTAGGTGCGCCTGGTCCTAATTAGCCTTGATTGCCCACACCTGTGCCACTGAAATTGCTGAGTAGGTGTGCCTGGTCCTAATTAGCCTTGATTGGCCACACCTGTGCTACCGAAATTGCTGAATAGGAACACCTGGTTCTAATTAGACTTGATTGGCCACACCTGTGCAACAGAAATTGATGATTAGGTGCGCATGGTCCTAATTAGCCTTGATTAGCCACACCTTGGCCACTGAAATTGCTGATTAGTGGTGCCTGGTGCTAATTAGCCTTGATTTCGCTAATTGGAAACACATGATCCTAATTAGCCTTGATTTGCCACACCTGTACCACTGAAATCACTGATTATGCGTGCCTGTTCCTTATTAGCCTTGATTGGCCACACCTGTGTGACTGAAATTGCTGATTAGTCCCGCCTGGTCCTAATTAGCCTTGATTGGCCACACCTGTGCCACTGCAATTGCTGATTAGACGCGCCTGGTCCAATTTAGCCTTGATTTGCCACATGTGTGGCACTGAAATTGCGGATTAGAATCTCCTGGTACTATTCAGCCTTGACTGGCCACACCTGTGCCATTGAAATTGATATTGTGCCAGCTTGGTCCTAATTAGCCTATACTGGCCACACCTGTGCCACTGAAAGTTTGATTAGGTGTGCCAGGTCCTAATTGGCCTTGATTGGCCACACCTCTGCCACTGAAATGGCTGATTAGTCATGCCTGGTCCTAAATGTACTTTATTGGCCACACCGGTGCCACGTTAATTGTTTATGAGGTGCGCATGGTCCTCGTTAGCTTTGATTGGCCGCACCAGTGTTGCTGAAATTGCTAATTAGAAGCACGTGGTACAAATTAGCCTTGATTAGCCACACCTGTTAAACTGAAATTGCTGATTATGCGTTCCTGGTCCTTATTAGCCTTCATTGGCCACACCCCTGCCACTGAAATTGCTGATTAGGCGCGCCTGATCATAATTAGGCTTGATTGGCCACAACTTTGTCACTAAAATAGCTAATTAGACGCACCTGGTCCTAATTAGTCTTGATTGGCCACACCTGTGGAACTGAAATTGCAAATTAGAAGCTACTGGTCCTAATTAGCCTTGATTAGTCACACCTGTGCCACTGAAAATGATGATTTGGGGCGCCAGGTCCTAATTAGCCTTAATTGTCCACACCTGTGTCACTGAAAGTGATAATTAGAAACATCTGGTCCTATTTAGCCTTGATTGTCGCTAATTAGAAGCAGCTGGTCGTAAGTAGCCTTGATTGTCCACACCTGTGTCACTGAAATTGCTAATTGGAAACACCTGATCCTAATTATCCTTGATTGTCCACACCTGTGTCACTGAAGTTGATAATTAGACGCACGTGTCCTAATTAGCCTTGATGGCCCCACCTGTGTCATTGAAATAGCTAATTAGACGCACCTGGTCCGAATTAGCATTGATTGGCCACACCTGTATCACTGAAATTGCTGATTAGGCACGCCTGGTCCTAATTAGCTTTGGTTGGCCACACCTGTGCCACTGAAATTGCTGATTAGGCATGCCTGTTCCTAATTAGCCTTCATTGGCCACATCTGTGCCATTGAAATTGGTGATTAGGCGGGCCTGGTCCTAATTAGCATTGAATGGCCACACCTGTGCCACTGAAACTGCTGATTATTTGCACCTGGACTAATTAGCCTTGATTGTCCACACCTGTGTCACTACAGTTGCTGATTAGATGCACCTGGTTCTAATTAGCCTTGATTGTCCACAATTGTGTCACTGAAATTGCTAATTACACGTACCTGGTCCTAATTATTCTTCATTATCCACACCTGTGTCACTGAAATTGCTAATTAGAAACACCTGGTCCTAATTAGCATTGATTGGCCACACCTGTGTCACTGAAATAGCTAATTAGAAGCACCTGGTTCTAATTAGCCTTGACTGTCGCTAATTAGAAACACCTGGTCCTAATTAGAATTGATTGTCCACATCAGTGTCACTGAAATTACTAATTAGAAACACCTGGTCCTATTTTGCCTTGATTGTCCACACCTGTGTTAGTGAAGTTGCTAATTAGATGCACCTGGTTCTAATTAGCCGATTGGCCACACCTGTGTCACTGAAAGTGGTAATTAGATGCCACTGGTCCAAATTAGCCTTGATTAGCCACACCTGTGCCACTGAAATGGCTGATTAGGTGCGCCTGGTTCTAATTAGACCTGATTGGCCACATGTGTGCAACAGAAATTGATGATTAGGTGCGCATGGTCCTAATTAACCTTGATTAGCCACACCTTGGCCACTGAAATTGCTGATTAGTGGTGCCTGGTGCTAATTAGACTTGATTTCGCTAATTGGAAACACATGATCCTAATTAGCCTTGATTTGCCACACCTGTGCCACTGAAATTGCTGATTATGCATACCTGTTCCTAATTAGCTTTGATTGGCCACACCTGTGCCACTGAAATTGCTAATTGGAAACACCTGATCCTAATTAGCTTTGATTGTCCACACCTGTGTCACTGAAATTGATAATTAGACGCACGTGTCCTAATTAGCCTTGATGGCCCCACCTGTGTCATTGAAATAGCTAATTAGACGCACCTGGTCCGAATTAGCATTGATTGGCCACACCTGAATCACTGAAATTGCTGATTAGGCACGCCTGGTCCTAATTAGCTTTGGTTGACCACACCTGTGCCACTGAAATTGCTGATTAGGCGGGCCTGGTCCTAATTAGCATTGAATGGCCACACCTGTGCCACTGAAACTGCTGATTATTTGCACCTGGACTAATTAGCCTTGATTGTCCACACCTGTGTCACTACAGTTGCTGATTAGATACACCTGTTTCTAATTAGCCTTGATTGTCCACAATTGTGTCACTGAAATTGCTAATTACACGTACCTGGTCCTAATTATTCTTGATGATCCAATCCTGTGTCACTGAAATTGCTAATTAGAAACACCTGGTCCTAATTAGCATTGAATGGCCACACCTGTGCCACTGAAACTGCTGATTATTTGCACCTGGACTAATTAGCCTTGATTGTCCACACCTGTGTCACTACAGTTGCTGATTCGATGCACCTGGTTCTAATTAGCCTTGATTGTCCACAATTGTGTCACTGAAATTGCTAATTACACGTACCTGGTCCTAATTATTCTTCATTATCCACACCTGTGTCAATGAAATTGCGAATTAGAAACACCTGGTCCTAATTAGCATTGATTGGCCACACCTGTGTCACTGAAATAGCTAATTAGAAGCACCTATCCTAATTAGCCTTGACTGTCGCTAATTAGAAAAACCTGGTCCTAATTAGAATTGATTGTCCACATCAGTGTCACTGAAATTACTAATTAGAAACACCTGGTCCTATTTTGTTGTCCACACCTGTGTTAGTGAAGTTGCTAATTAGATGCACCTGGTTCTAATTAGCCGATTGGCCACACCTGTGTCACTGAAAGTGGTAATTAGATGTCACTGGTCCAAATTAGCCTTGATTAGCCACACCTGTGCCACTGAAATGGCTGATTAGGTGCGCCTGGTTCTAATTAGACCTGATTGGCCACACGTGTGCAACAGAAGTTGATGATTAGGTGCGTCAGGTCATAATCAGCCTTGATAGGTCACACCTTTGAAATGGAAATTGCTGATCTTTCATGCCAGTACCTAATTAGCCTTGAATGGACACACCTGTGTCACTGAAATGGCTGATTAGGCACGCCTGGTTCTAATTAGACTTGATTGGCCACACCAGTGCCACTGAAATTGCTGATTAGGTGCGCATGGTCCTAATTAGCCTTGATTAGCCACACCTTGGCCACTGAAATTGCTGATTAGTGGTGCCTGGTGCTAATTAGCCTTGATTTCGCTAATTGGAAACACATGATCCTAATTAGCCTTGATTTGCCAAACCTGTGCCACTGAAATCGCTGATTATGCGTGCCTGTTCCTTATTAGCCTTGATTGGCCACACCTGCGTGACTGAAATTGCTGATTAGTCCCGCCTGGTCCTAATTAGCATTGATTTGCCACACCTGTGCCACTGCAATTGCTGATTAGACACGCCTGGTCCAATTTAGCCTTGATTTGCCACAAGTGTGGCACTGAAATTGCGGATTAGGAGCTCCTGGTACTATTTAGCCTTGACTGGCCACATCTGTGCCATTGAAATTGATATTGTGCTAGCTTGGTCCTAATTAGCTTATACTGGCCACACCTGTGCCACTGAAAGTGCTGATTAGGTGCGCCAGGTCCTAATTGGCCTTGATTGGCAACACCTCTGCCACTGAAATGGCTGATTAGTCATGCCTGGTCCTAACTGTCCTTTATTGGCCACACCGGTGCCACGTTAATTGTTTATGAGGTGCGCATGGTCCTCGTTAGCTTTGATTGGCCGCACCTGTGTTGCTGAAATTGCTAATTAGAAACCTCTGGTGCTAATTACCCTTAGTATTCGCTAATTAGAAACACGTGCTCCTAATTGGCCTTTATTGTCCACACCCGTTTCACTGAAACTGCTGATTAGGCGCTTCTGGTCCTAATTAGCCTTGATTAGTCACACCTGTGCCACTGAAAATGATGATTTGGGGGCGCCAGGTCGTAATTAGCCTTAATTGTCCACACCTGTGTCACTGAAATTGATAAATAGGAACATCTGGTCCTAATTAGCCTTGATTGTCACTAATTAGAATCAGCTGGTCGTAAGTAGCCTTGATTTGCTACACCTGTGTCACTGAAATTGCTAATTAGGAGCTCCTGGTCCGAATTAGCCTTGATTGGCCACTCCCTTGCCTCTAAAGTTGCTGATTAGGCACGACTGGTCCTAATTAGCCTTGATATGCCACACCTGTGCAACTGAAGTTGCTGATTCGGCATGCCTCGTCCTAATTAGCCTTGATTGGCCACACCTGTGTCACTGAAAAATGCTAATTAGACGCACCAAGTCCGAATTAGCCTTGATTGGCCACACCCGTGTCACTGAACTTGCTAATTAGACGCACCTGGTCCGAATTAGCCTTGATTGGCCACACCCGTGTCACTGAACTTGCTAATTAGACGCACCTGGTCTGAATTAGCATTGATTGGCCACACCTGTTAAACTGAAATTGCTGATTAGGCGCTCCTGGTCCTTATTAGCCTTGATTGGCCAGACCCCTGCCACTGAAATTGCTGATTAGGTGCGCCTGATCATAATTAGGCTTGATTGGCCACACCTATGGCACTAAAATAGCTAATTAGACGCACCTGGTCCTAATTAGTCTTGATTGGCCACACCTGTGTCACTGAAATTGCTAATTAGATGCAACTGGTCCTAATTAGCCTTGATTAGTCACACCTGTGCCACTGAAAATGATGATTTGGGGCGCCAGGTCCTAATTAGCCTTAATTGTCCACACGTGTGTCACTTAAATTGATAATTAGAAACATATGGTCCTAATTAGCCTTGATTGTCGCTAATTAGAAACACCTGGTCCTAATTAGAATTGATTGTCCACATCGGTGTCACTGAAATTACTAATTAGAAACACCTGGTCCTATTTTGCCTTGATTGTCCACACCTGTGTTAGTTAAGTTGCTAATTAGACGCACCTGGTTCTAATTAGCCTTGATTGGCCACACCTGTGTCACTGAAATTGCTAGTGAGACGCACCTGGTCTTAATTATCCTTGATTGGCCACACCTGGGTCACTGAAAGTGGTAATTAGATGCACCTGGTCCAAATTAGCCTTGAATAGCCACACCTGTGCCACTGAAATGGCTGATTAGGTGCGTGTGGTTCTAATTAGCCTTGATTGGCCACACCTGTGCAACAGAAATTGATGATGAGGTGCGTCAGGATCTAATTAGCCTTGATTGGTCACACCTTTAAAATGGAAATTGCTGATCTATCGTGCCTGTAACTAATTAGCCTTGAATGGCCACACCCGTGCCACTGAAATTGCTGATTATGTGCTCCTGGTCCTAATTAGCCTTGATTGGCCACATCTTTGTCACTGAAATTGCTAATTAGATGCACCTGGTCCTAATTAGCCTTGATTGGCCACATCTTTACCACTGAAATTGCTTACTAGACGCACTTGGTCGGAATTAGCCATGACTTGCTACACCTGTGTCACTGAAATTGCTAATTAGGAGCTCCTGGTCCGAATTAGTCTTGATTGGCGACACCTGTGCAACTGAAGTTGCTGATTAGGCATGCCTGGTCCTAATTAGCCTTGATATGCCACACCTGTGTAACTGAAGTTGCTGAATCGCCACGCCTCATCCTAATTAGCCTTGATTGGCCACACCTGTGTCACTGAAAATGCTAATTAGACGCACCTGGTCCGCATTAGCCTTGATTGGCCATACCCATGTCACTGAAATTGCTAATTAGAAGCACGTGGTCCGAATTAGCCTTGATTAACCACACCTGTTAAACTGAAATTGCTGATTATGCGCTCCTGGTCCTTATTAGCCTTCATTGGCCACACCCCTGCCACTGAAATTGCTGATTAGGCGCGCCTGATCATAATTAGGCTTGATTTGCCACACCTATGTCACTAAAATAGCTAATTAGATGCACCTGGTCCTAATTAATCTTGATTGGCCACACCTGTGGAACTGAAATTGCAAATTAGAAGCTACTGGTCCTAATTAGCCTTGATTAGTCACACCTGTGCCACTGAAAATGATGATTTGGGGCGCCAGGTCCTAATTAGCCTTAATTGTCCACACCTGTGTCACTGAAAGTGATAATTAGAAACATCTGATCCTAATTAGCCTTGATTGTCGCTAATTAGAAGCAGCTGGTCGTAAGTAGCCTTGATTGTCCACACCTGTGTCACTGAAATTGCTAATTGGAAACACCTGATCCTAATTATCCTTGATTGTCCACACCTGTGTCACTGAAATTGATAATTAGACGCACGTGTCCTAATTAGCCTTGATGGCCCCACCTGTGTCATTGAAATAGCTAATTAGACGCACCTGGTCCGAATTAGCATTGATTGGCCACACCTGTATCACTGAAATTGCTGATTAGGCACGCCTGGTCCTCATTAGCTTTGGTTGGCCACACCTGTGCCACTGAAATTGCTGATTAGGCATGCCTGTTCCTAATTAGCCTTCATTGGCCACATCTGTGCCATTGTTATTGCTGATTAGGTGGGCCTGGTCCTAATTAGCATTGAATGGCCACACCTGTGCCACTGAAACTGCTGATTATTTGCACCTGGACTAATTAGCCTTGATTGTCCACACCTGTGTCACTACAGTTGCTGATTAGATGCACCTGGTTCTAATTAGCCTTGATTGTCCACAATTGTGTCACTGAAATTGCTAATTACACGTACCTGGTCCTAATTATTCTTGATTATCCACACCTGTGTCACTGAAATTGCTAATTAGAAACACCTGGTCCTAATTAGCATTGATTGGCCACACCTGTGTCACTGAAATAGCTAATTAGAAGCACCTGGTCCTAATAAGTCTTGATTGGCCACACCTGTGTCACTGAAATTGCTAAATAGAAGCACCTGGTCTTTATTACCCTTTATTGCCACAACCCGTGCTACTGAATTGCTGATTCGGGTGCCTGGTCCTAATTAGCCTTGATTGGCCACATCTGTGCCACTGAAATTGCTGATTAAGCGTGCCTGGATCTAATTAGCCTTGATTGGCCACACCTGTTTTCACTGTAATATCTAATTAGAAGCACCTGGTCCTAATTAGCCTTGATTTACCACAACTATGCCACTGAAGTTACTGATTAGGCGCGCCTGGTCCTAATTAGCCTTGATTAGCCACACCTGTGCCATTGAAATGGCTGATTAGATGCCCCTTGTCCTAATTAGCCTTGATTGGTCTCATCTATGCAAACTGAAGTTGCTGATTAGGTGTGCCGGGTCCTAATTAGCCTTGATTGGTTACACTTGTACCACTGAAATGGCTGATTTGGCATGTCTGCTCCTAATTAGCCTGATTGGCCACACCTGTGCCACAGAAATTGCTATTTAGAAAACACCTGGTCCTGATTGGCCTTGATTGTCCACACCTGTGTCACTGAATTGCTAATTAGAAGCACCTGTTTCCTAATTAGATTTTATTGTCCACACCTGTGTCACTGAAATTGCTAATTAGAAACATCTGTTCCTATTAGCCTTGACTGTCACTAATTAGAAACAGCTGGTCGTAAGTAGCCTTGAATTTCCACACCTGTGTCACTGAAATTGCTAATTGGAAACACCTGGTCCTAATTAGCCTTGATTGTCGCTAATTAGAAACATCTGTCCTAATTAGAATTGATTGTCCACACCAGTGTCACTGAAATTACTAATTAGAAAACACTTGGTCCTATTTGCCTTGATTGTCCACACCTGTGTTACTGAAGTTGCTAATTAGACACACCTGGTTCTAATTAGCCTTGATGGCCTCACCTGTGTCACTGAAATTGCTAGTGAGACGCACCTGCTCCTAATTACGCCTTTGATTGGCACAACGTGTGCCACTGAAATTGCTGATTAGAAATGCCTGGTGCTAATCAGCCTTGATTGTCGATAATTGGAAACACCTGGTCTAATTAGTCTTTTTGGCCAAACCTGTGTCACGAAATGCTGATTATGTTCACCTGACCTAATTAGCCTTGATTGGCCACACCTGTGCCAGTGTGAAATTGCTGATCGGCGCGCCTGGTCGTAATTACACTTCATTGGCCACCCCTGTGCCACTGAAATTGCTGATTAGGCGCGTCTGGTCCAAATTAGCCTTAATTGGCCACACTTGTGCCACTGAAATTGCTGATTAGACGTGCCTAGTGCAAATTAGCATTGGATCGGCACACCTGTGGCAATGAAATTGGTGATTAGAAGCTCCTGGTACTAATTAGCCTTAAGTGGCCACACCTGTGTCTCGGTAATTGGTAAATAGAAGCACCTGGAGATAATTAGCGTTAGTTTTCACTGATTAGAAACACGTGGTCCTTGTTGGCCTTGATTGGCCACAACTGTTTCACTGAAACTGCTGATTAGGCGTGCCTGGTGCTTATTACCCTGGATTGGCCACACCTGTGCCACTGGAATTGCTGATTAGGCACGCCTGTTCTTTAGTAGCCTTGATTGGCCACACCTGTGCCACTGAAATTGCTGATTAGGAATGCCTGGTGCTAAGTAGCCTTGATTGTTGATAATTAGAATCACCTGGTCCTGATTAGCCTTGATTGGCCACACCTTTGCCAGTGAAATAGCTGATTAGGCTCACCTGGACTTAATTACACTTCATTGGCCACCTCTCTGCCACTGAAATTGCTGATTACGCACGCCTGGTCCTAATTAGCCTTTTTTGCCCACACCTGTGCCACTAAAATTGCTGATTAGACGCGCCTAGTACAAGTTAGCCTTGGTTGGCCACACCTGTGGCAATGAAATTGCTGATTAGATACTCCTGGTACTAATTAGCCTTAATTGGCCACACCTGTGTCTCTGAAATTGCTAATTAGAAACACCTGGTGCTAATTAGCCTTAGTTTTCACTAATTAGAAACACGTGGTCCTAGTTGGCCTTGATTGGCCACACCTGTTTCACTGAAATTGCTGATGAGGTGCTCCTGGTCCTAATTAGCCTGGATTTGCTACACCTGTGCCACTGAAACTGCTGATTAGGTGCGCCTGGTCCTAATTAGCCTTGGTTGGCCACACTTCAGACACTCTAATTGCTAATAAAGCGAGCCTGGTCCTAATTAATCTTGATTGACGACACCTGTGCTACTGAAATTGCTGAATAGGAACACCTGGTGCTAATTAGCCTTGATTGTCTCTAATTAGAAACACCTGGTCCTAATTAGCCTTGATTGGCCACACCTGTGCCACTGAAATTGCTGAGTAGGCACGCATGGTCCTAATTAGCTTTGATTGGCCACACCTGTGTCACTGTAATATCTAATTAGAAGCACCTGGTCCTAATTAGCCTTGA